>PVIJ01002195.1:0-168338 GCA_004024925.1 Scalopus aquaticus | reverse complement strand
AAAAAAAAAAAAACAATCCAGAAGATCAATGAAACCAAAAGCTGGTTCTTTGAAAAAATAAACAAAATAGACAAACCTCTAGCCAGGCTTACAAAGAAAAAATGGGAGAAAACACAAATAAACAGGATCATAAATGAAAGGGGAGAAATTACAACAGACACAGAAGAAATCAAAAGAATAATCAGAGGTTATTATGAACAGCTATATGGAAACAAGTTCAACAACCTAGAGGAAATGGACAAATTCCTAGAACTATACAAGCACCCAAAACTAGATAAAGAAGATATAGAACACCTAAATAGGTCAATCACAAGCAGTGAGATTGAAATAGTAATCAGACCCCCAAAAACAAAAGCCCAGGACCAGATGGTTTAAAAACGAACTAGTCCCTATCTTACACAAACTCTTTCAAAAAATTGAAAAGGAATACTACCAAACACATTCTATGAGGCCAACATTACACCAATACAAAACCAAACAAAGACAACACAAAAAAAGAAAACTACAGACCAATCTTTCTAATGAACACTGATGCAAAAATATTCAACAAAATCTTAGCCAACAGGATCCAACAATGTATCCAAAACATAATACACCACGATCAAGTGGGATTTATTCCAGGGACACAAGGATGGTTCAACATCTGAAAATCAATTAATGTAATCCAACATATCAACAAAAAGAAAAATAAAAACCATATGATCATATCAATAGATGCTGAGAAAGCATTCGACAAAATGCAACATCCATTTTTGATAAAGGCCCTTGAAATCCTTAACATCATAAAAGCCATATATGACAAACCCACAGCCAATATTATCCTCAATGGTGAGAATCTGAAAGCCTTTCCCCTAAGATCAGGAACAAACCAAGAATGTCCACTCACACCATTGCTTTTCAATATAATACTGGAAGTCCTAGCCAGAGCAATAAGACAAGAAAAAGACATACGAGGAATCCAAATAGGGAAAGAAGAAATCAAACGTCACTATTTGTAGATGATATGATAATATAGAGAATCCTAAAAACTCCATAGAAAAATTACTCAAAATTATAGACCAGTTCAGTAAAATAGTAGGATACAAAACCAACGCACAAAAATCAGTAGCCTTCCTATATGCAAACACTCATCTGAAGAAGAAATTAAGAGAACCATAACCTTCAAAATTGAAACCAAAAAAATCAAATACCTGGGAATAAACCTAACAAAAGAGTTAAAGGACTTATACAAACGATAAGACACTATTAAGAGAAATAGAGGAGGACAAAAAAAAAAAATGGGAAGGCATCCCCTGCTTATGGATTGGATGAATCAACATTATAAAAATGGCCATCCTACCAAAAGCAATTTACAGATTCAATGCTATTCCAATAAAAATCTCAATGACATTCTTCAAAGAAATAGAACAAATATTGATGAAATTTATATGGAACCACAAAAAACCTCCAATAGCTAAAGCTCTCCTGACTAAAAAGAAAGAAAATGGAGGGATTATACTCTGTGACTTCAAACTATACTACAAAGCCATAATATTAAAACAGCATGGTACTGGAACAAAAACAGATGCATTGACCAATGGAATTGAATAGAAATCCCAGAAATAAATCCATGTATCTATGGACAACTAATCTTTGACAAAGGAGCAATGAATATGCAATGGAACAAGGTTAGCTTGTTCAATAAATGGTACTGGGAAAACTGAACTGCTACATGCAAAAAAATGAAGCTAGACTACTACCTCACACCAGGCACAAAAACCAACTCAAAATGGACAAAAGACCTCGATGTAAGACCTGAAACCATAAAATTTATAGAAGAAAAAATAGGCAAAACTCTACACGTCATACATCTCGGCAAAATCTTTAAAGACACATCCCCAAAAGGAAAGGAAGTGAAGGAAAAGATAAACAGCTGGGACTACATCAAACTAAAAAGCTTCTGCACAGCAAAAGACACAATCAACACAGTCACCCTACTAATTGGGAGAAAATCTTTGCACACAATACAACCAATAAAGGACTGATAACAAAAATCTACAACGAGCTCACACAACTCAGCAAGAACAAAGTCAACAATCCAGTCAAAAATAAGCAGAAGAGCTAAAAAGACACTGCAAAGTAGAAAAGCAATTGGTCAACAGGTATATGAAAAAAATGTTCAGCAACACTTATAATCAGGGAAATGCAGATTAAAACCATAATGAGATACCACCTCATGCCAGTGAGAGTGGCGCACATTAAAAAAACAGGCAATAACAAATGCTGACGAGGATGCGGAGAAAAAGGAACACTCCTACACTGCTGGTGGGAATGCAAACTGGTCCAACCACTATGGAAAGCTGTATGGTGTTTCCTCAAACTGCTGAAAATGGAGTTTCCATACAACCCAGCAATACCACTTTTGGGAATCTACCCAAAGGACACAAAAACACTAATCCAAAAAGATACATGGATCCGTATGTTTATTGCAACACTGTTTACAATGGCTAAGGTATGGAAACAACCCAAAAATGGATGATTGGATCAAGAAGATGTGGTACATATAAAAAATGGAATACTATTCAGCATTCAAAAATGCTGCAATTCGCAGCAACCTAGATGGAGCTAGAAGGGATTATGCTTAGAGAAATAAGCAGAAAGAAAGAGAAAAATATCGAATGGCCTCACTCATAACAGGAATATAGGGGAACCAAACAAGTGAGAGACACCCAGCAAGGGAGGGGTAGGATAAGGGCTCAAAAAGGGGAAGAGCACAAGAGATGATGGTGATGGGTCACGGGTGAATTGGTGGTGGGTTACCCAAGGGAAATACACAATGTAAAAAATATAAATTAAATTTAAAAAAAGAAAAATAGCTTCTTAGACTGGGAAATTTTCAAGAATTTTCTCTTATGAAAGAAATTTATGAATCTGTGTTTCTGTATATCTGAGGGATCTTCTTTCTTCTACCTATATGTTTACAAGGAGAATGTTTGGATGGATGGATGGATGGATGGATGGATGATGGATGGATGGATGACGGATGGATGGACTGACTTTTATTTTTTTAGTTTAGTTATCTGTTACTTTTCCAGCACCTTTGCCAGCAACCAAAGAATTTATTCATCATATTTCCTCAGTCCTATGCATAAAACTTCAAAAAGACAAGAGATAAGAAGATCTTTGCAAATTGTTTCTTCCTGCATACTCTGCCTTTCAATTATAGGGATACTAGAATTTACTGTAAATCTGTCCTCTGTCACATACAACCAGTAATCCAGTTTGTGGATTACTCTAAATCCTCTTGGAGCTGTGAATATGTATTCCACCTTTAACGAAAGCAGGCTGACTCATTTTTCTGGATTCTACTAGATTATGAAACTCCTCTCCTATATTAAACTTTAAAAAAAAGAAGGTTGGGGCCTCCCTGGTGGTGCAGGGGTTAAAGCCTCAGTGCTATCAAACTATCACCAGCCATTGCAGCATGAGTTCAATCCCAGGCCAGGGATCTGACCCACATGGCACAGCAGACTTCTCCTGTCTCGCCTGCTGCTCCCCTCAGCAGTGTACTTCAGTAGATCTACCTCTTCTGCTCCCCACTTTGTCTCTGGTAAATCCTCTTAGCCCCCACACCTCTGCCCTATGCCCCAGTTCTTGTATGCATAAATAAATAAATCTTTTTTTTTAAATAAAGAAGGTTGTAGGCAAAAGTGCGTTCTTCTTTGTAGCTTCTTTAATGTAATGTGTTGTACAATGTATTTAAATGACTGATAATCCCATTATCTTGAACTTTTTCAGTCAGTGTATGATTATTTAATTCATAAATAGTTTTACTTACTGGGTAAAATCAAGACGTCATCCCCAGGGCCTGGAATGGTGTGGTTGTATCCGCCCCACCCCTCTTCAATATCTGTCCATGCTTCAGGGAAGGACCATCTTAAAGCTGATTCAGGTGCACAGGTAGAAGCTAGAAAACAAAAGGAAAATGACAGCTGTTACTATGATAATCTGATTCAGATGATAACTTGAAAATTCTATCCTTATTTTAGGATGCTAACAATGTTTTCACCTCCCAAAGTAGCTGCCTTTTGATATTTTATGCCCTTCAAAAAAACATTTATCAGTATAAAGCAAGTAATTATTCAATAATAATAATAAGTTATAATATATAAATAATATATAATATATATTAATACATAAATAATATATAAATATATAAATAATATATATATAATAATAATAATAATAATAATAATAATAATTTACTCCTAGGGAAAATATATTTTACTTTTACTTTTAGACATTTCTGTTTGCCTCGTAAATATTACACATGCTTACCACAGAATATTTGGAATTTTGCAAATATAGAAGGAAAAAGAAAAAAATAATCATCTCCAATCTTACTACTAGAGACAAATGCCATTAACTTTTAATTTGCATTTCCTTTCAGAATTTCTCAATATTTTGATTGGAATTGAAATGATATCACATATGCAATTTCACATAAGTCCTTATTTTATTTAGCTCAGCAGCTTTTCATATGCATTTTCTAATATATTTTAAAATCCTTGTAAACATATTTTTAATGGCTACATAGTATTCTGTCATCAGAAGTTCATGATTTATTCAATAACTACTGCCTGGCATTTAGGCCTTTTCCCTTTTCTTTTTAAATTATAAATAATGCAGTGATAACTGTCTCCATGCAAATCTTCCAATAACCCTGTTTTCTTCTCAAAAAATAATCTTAGTTATGGACTCACTGAGTTAAAGGATCTTCTCACAGTTCTAATGCCTATTAAAGGAGGCGTAATAGTCTGGACACCTTTTATTGTAGCAACTTATATACAGTTCACATGTTCCAACAGGTTCCCATTGATTCAGCTTCTGATGGATCAATGGCATTTTCTTTCCAACCACCCCACTGGCTTCTCCATCATGGAACTGAAACATAAATCTAACAATTTCGAAGAGGAACTGCCCAGTTTCACATCATGCACAGCAGTATGCAAAGTGTGTCCAAGTGTTTTTTTCTGGAGTGGAAGCCCCAGCACAAAGCCAGAGGACAGAGAATTGTCCCAAAGAGGAGGCTGAAAAGATTCACAGATGACCAAGTGTTCTTTCTCCTGTACAGACCTTCTTTTTTTTTTTTTTGGTATTTATTTATATATATTTTACATCATTGCTTATTTTTGTACAAAGTTTGCTTTCTTTTCCCAGGGATAGTCCCTCTAGAATTTCCATCACCAGTTCACCCGTGCACCATCACCATAATCCCTTGTGCTTTTCCTGCCCTCGTTTTGGTCCCTCTCCCTCCCCTCCCCAGAGTGTCTCTGATTTATAGTTGTCAGTTTATTTTTGTTTTGTTTTGTTGTGGGTTGTTTTGGGTTTTGTTGTTGTTGTTGTTGTTGTTTATTTTTTTCCCCTGATTTCCAGTACAGGACTTCTTTTATTCAGTATTACCTTCAAAAGTCCAAAATAAACTATAATGGAATTAAGTCTTTTAGGGAAAATATATTCATTCCATGAACAATGATTTTTTCTCAGGCTAGGGATATTTCCTGGGAGTTTCAGGAACTCATATGAATGGGGGAAGGGGGAATTCTCATTCAGACTTACTAATTTTGCAAGCATAAATAGAAATCCTTCTCTCCCAAATCATTTTTAAAAGGCAGGGAAACAAAAAAAAAAAAAGAAGAGTCCACGTTCATCCCCAAGAAGGTAACAACATAGTGTAAGTTGAGTGAATAACTATTGAGAGAACAGCACGCTGAAGGAAGTTCTCATCAATGGTTCCCAACTACGGGAGGAAGAGTCCTTGCCGGGGGGCAGGGGGAGACTCCTGAGGAGGACACATCTGAGATGAATTTTAAAGATTTAAGAGCTCTATCCACGGGGAGAAGGTGGCGAGTATGTGGTGAAGGAATGCATTCCCGACAGAAATGAGCAATGGCAAGAAATGAGAGATCAAGTAGAACTATAAGCAATCTGTGGTTGCTGAACTGGAAGGAGGGAAGTGATGAAACTGGAAAAATAATCAGTGTGAAGGGTAACAAGGATGCAGGAATCAGGGCTGAGTGCCAGATTTCCAGCACAGATGATAATGGGTGTGAGGCCAGTTCAGACTCACATAGATGGATTCAGTTTGGGTTATGCAGGATTTTGGTGTACCTGTTTAGCTTCCAGGTAGATATATTGAAAACACAGGATGGATATGAACCTGAAGAATGGGCAAGAGCTCCAAGTCAGAGCTATTCAATAAATGGTGCTGGGAAAACTGGACAGCCACATGCAAAAAAAATGAAGCTAGACTACTACCTCATACCCTGCACAAAAGTCAACTCAAAATGGATAAAAGACCTGGATGTAAGACCTGAAACCATAAAATTTATAGAAGAAAATATAGGCAAAATTCTATATGACATACATTTCAGCAAAATCTTGAAAAACACATCCCCCAAAGTGAAGGAAGTGAAGGACACGATAAACAAATGGGATTATATCAAAATAAAAAGCTTCTGTACAGCAAAAGAGACATTAACCAGACACCCTACCAACTGGGAAAAGATCTTTGCACACAATACATCTGATAAAGGACTGATAGCAAAAATTTACAAGGAACTCACACAACTCAACAAAAATAAAGCCAATAACCCAGTCAAAAAATGGGCAGAAGAGCTAAAAAGACACTTCTGTAAAGAAGAAAAGCAAATGGCCAACAGATACATGAAAAATTTTTCAACATCACTTATAATCAAGGAAATGCAAATCAAAACCACAATGAGATACCACCTCACACCTGAGAGGATGGCACACATTAAAAATACAGGCAACAACAAATGCTGGAAAGGATGTGGAGAAAAAGGAACTCTTCTACACTGCTGGTGGGAATGTGAACTGGTCCAACCACTATGGAAAGCTGTATGGCGATTCATCAAACTGCTAAACATGGAACTTCCATATGACCCAGCAATACCACTTTTGGGACTCTACCCAAAGGACACAAAAACACTAATCCAAAAGGATACATGCGCCTGTATGTTCATTGTGGCACTGTTCACAATAGCAAAGGTACGGAAGCAACCCAGATGTCCAAAAATAGATGATTGGATCAAGAAGATGTGGTACATATACACAATGGAATACTATTCAGCATTCAAAGAAGATAAACACATGCAATTTGCAGCGACATGGATGGAATTAGAGGGGATCATACTCAGTGACATAGGCCAGAAAGAAAGAGAAAAATATGGAATGGTTTCACTTATAACAGGACTATAAGGAAACCAAATAGGAGAGAGACACTCAGCAGGGCAGGGGAGTATTGGGGGGGAGGGGAGGATAAGGGCACAAAATGGAGTTGGAGTAGAAAAGGACACAAGGGACCACGGAGATGGATCACGGGTGAATTCGTGGTGGGTTACCCAAGGGGAATACAAAATGTAAAAGACATAAATAACAATACAAATATTAAAAAAAAAAAAAAGAACGGGCAAGAGCTCCAAGTCAGATAGACGGAATTTGATGTCCACCCAGAAGTGGATTTCAAAAGCTGGACAGTGGTTATGATAATTCTAGAGAATTATGTTATGAAAAGAGAAAATGCCTGAGGTGATAACCATGGGGAGCACCCAGTTATTTTGTCTATCCAAATCCCACTCCCCACTAGTCATGACCTAATTAAGGTCTGGAATAACTAAAAAGCATGTAGATCGTGGTCAAGTAGGAATCTTAGGCAATTTAATTAGCACAAAATACACCCCATATCACAGGAATCAAGCAAGAAGTCTCACTCAGAAAAAGACTATGTAAATATTTTGTAAATGCCAATACCATAATATCTTACTAAGTTTCCTCCCCATTTCACCTCCTTCATAATACTTTACTTAAATATCAGGTGAGGGTGGGAAGCATTTGTTGAAGTGACCAAAAACTTGTACCACCGAGGCCAGAAAGAGTTGTCTGATGCCTTATTTCTGGTGATGTTTCAAATGGATAATGATCAAGTTCTTTAAAACTTCATGTCAAGTCTCAAAACACTTAATTCCTCCAATTTTATATTACAGATGTGGAAAACAAATATTCTTCATTTTTGTTTAGAGGAGGGCTGAAACTGTCTTTAATTGAACAAACTAAATCTTACAGGAGCCATTCTAAGGGATGATGTTATGAACGAATTTGAGCATTCTATGCCATCCTGCACTCAGATAAGAGCACTTAATGGAGAAGGAAACATGTTCCAGTCTCTTGCAGAGTTATTAGATTTCTATACAGTTAATATCAGGCTTCTATATGACTATTATTAATATAGAAAGGTTGGAAGACAAAAAAGAAGACTCTCAGAGTTTTAAAAGGAATCAGCCAGAGCTACACAAAGAGAACCAAGAGAAAGAGATGTCTTGGAACCCTAAAAAATAGAGCATGTCTAGAGAGCAAAAGTGATCTTGATAACAGCAAACTTTTAACAGGAGAGGGAAAGCGAAGAAGATATTGAGGTTGGAAACCAGGGCATGTGATCAGGTGACAGTGGGCAAATGTGCGAACACTGGGGATAAAAGTGAAAATTGAGGAAGGAAAGACACTGGGCGAAATGATTCAAAAACTCACTGAAAAGGAAATAGCTTTAATATTTGAGACACTAAGCCTTTGATCTGTTTTCCAAATCTTTAAACAAATTAGACTTATCTTAAAAACTATAGGTGTATGAATTTTGGTGAGGATCGCAGTACCCCTGGCCCCTCCTCCCTAACTGCCCCAGATCCCTAGGACAGGAGCCTGGTCTGGGCTATGCCATCTGAGCCTGCCCCAATTTCTTCAGGCCTGTAAGCAAATTCTATATTCCAGAGTAAAATGATGCAACTGGCCAGGCTAAGATGAGGTCCCTTCCCTTACTAAAATTCTACAACTCTGCGGGGCATCAGCTTTCCATTTATTCAATGTGGAGCAATTGCCAGGCCAAGTAAAGCATCTCCTAGTTAAACTGACTCTTGCTGGAAAGCCTGGATACTGACCACCCACAGGGTTATTCCAAAGACCCTTTCATTTAGAAAGTTTCATACTATGTTCTACGTGACTGACCGGAAGCTGAGAGTATAGTTGGATGAGGAATGGCCACCCGGACCAGCATCTCCTGGGGAAACTGGCATGAGAACGCCCCCTACAGGAATATTCTCTGTAAGATGCGACCTGATCCCACCAGTCAAATTTTTGGGGAATTTGAACACATAGCTTTCAGGAAGATAAAAATTGTAAGATACTTCTCCTTGGTAACAATTATTTTAAAGAAAACATATTTACTAATTGAAATTCCTGGGTCACCGTAAGACCCCATGAAGTTAAAGATCATTGCACATTGCTCACGGCAGTCTCTTCCCTCATCTCACACAAAAGGCACTCAGTTGACAAGGCATTTTGAGCCACCTAAAGGATAAAGAAGAATAAAGGACAGGGGCAGAAAGAACAAAATACTAGGGCAGCTCAGCAACAGTTTTGAAGATTTAAAAAATCATGTTTTTCCTAGCCTAAGAACCAGTACTTCTAGTTTATATAGTACAGTACCTTTATCTCATCTATTAATTTAAATGGGGAAATTAGATAATTTTCTGATTAGCATGGTCCTGCTCCAACACAACACAAAAATGCCACTGGAAATCAAAGGAAAACTCAGCCTTTTAAGAGATTTATCCCTGCTGCAAATGTATAGTTAAATTGCCTTTGGATAAACAAAAACAAACAACAAAATACATTAGAAGTTGCTTTTGAGTCATCTAGTCTTTGAGAATTTAGCTTTTATGATTTACAAAGATTTCACAGATCCCTCTGACTTTGGCATTTGTTTACCCTGATTTCCTGAAATTACTAAGAACAGTTAAAGTTTTGAGATACCCTGAATTTTTCTTTCCACTTAGTGGGGATCTAATGGCCCATCTGCAGATCTAGAATCAAATACTTAGGCATATATGGTCCATAAGTTATGAAATTTACTTATTTGCATGTTTTTCTTCTAACTTTGAAATGTTTTTTTTTTTTTTTAAGAAATAAGTGCACCCTTCCTATTTCTCTCTTTGACAAGCAGACTTATTTTAGCTGTAGGGTATAAGACATAAAAAGCCTTAAGGTTGATACCTGCCTGTTTATAAATAATAGGGTTGAAGAAATTTGTGGAACTATGAGAACATTCTTCTGGACCATGTGCTTCTCTTTGGTGGGTTATTGCTCACCTGAAATAGTTGGAGGCACACCTTCTTTCACCTGGAGAATCACTTGAACTTGGCCTTCACCTGAAACTGAACACAAAAAGTCACAACTTGGTTGTGATGCAAAGATCATCTATAGAAAGATGTTAATCTATGAGAAAGGAAACTTTATGCTAAATTCTACCCATCCTTATAGTTTCGAAATAAAAAAAAAAGTCCATGTTAATTTATCTAACAATGGATTTCTAACATTTGGTTTTGATTGCTTTTATTTGATTTAATTTAACGGCAGTGATGTCTGTGTAGAATAAGCAGATAAATAATAAGAAACAGAAACAAACAAAAAAAAAAACATTAGTTATATGTCCTTTGGAGACCAGGAGGGCACAATTCATCGTTTATTTGCTCCTCATCATCTCGAAGTCTCAGCTTTTAGAATTCATGTTTTTTACCAATAGAGTTCAGATCACCCATGAAATGTATTTGCTTTACCTTTATCCAACAAATTGTCCTTTTAATGAAAGCTTTTCTCCACCCCCATCTCTCCTCCCATCTTCCAAACCAACTGAGCACATTTAAAAGGCCTGGGGTTCATTAATTTTAAGTGTTCAATAAATTAGTGGAAATAATCAAAAGGCCTGATTCTTTCTGATAATGACAATTTGATGTCAGTATAAACCAGTAGATTAAGCTGGGAACATATGCTCCTTCGCCAAGAGAGGCTGCTATAATTAAATAGTGAATGCATCTACAAGGTGCTCTCACGCCTGATTAATTAGTAATCAGGTGCACAAACTCCACTTTTCAGTAACACCTTGTCTCTTATTGGTTAATTACCTTTCCGCCTTCTCAGATGTCACGGAGTCAGCACCTCCCACCACTGAAAGGCCCAATGCTGCTGAAAGCTGCCACCTCTGAGCCCTGGTCAAAACCATGCTCTCCAACTGCCTTTCCCTGAAAGGGAACCCCTTCCTCCACCCCAGGGGGCTGTAGGCCTAGGATCACTCTTCTAAGTACAAAGTTTTAAGTTTTAGGACATTACAAAGAAAATAATTCCCACAAAAATCCATGAGGCAAACTCGCCTATACTTCTATTCTTATTATTAATTTGATCATATTTTCATTTTTTTTCTCAATATAAAAAATATGAGTTTTTCTACTTATGCCCTAAACAGGCTGAGGCCAGGCCCGGTGCTCACCATGTTGTTTATGTGTTCTACTCTTATAGCTGCTGATTTTGTTTTTTTATCCTGATGAGTATTTCACCCACTTTCTAACTTAAACAGTAATAATAAAGCCACCAGTCAAGTATTTCCTCAGTTTTTTTCCCAGTGTCTAATACATCCATTCTGCTCACTTCCATGTATTCTCTAAAATTGAAAATCACTTCTGAAACCATCCTGCAATATTGAGCCAATCTCAGTCTCAATTTAGTAAACATCTACCAAGCATCACCTATGGTGAGTTCAGGATCGCATCAGTAGTTAGTTTTGTCTCTAAATCTTTGGGGGGGGGGGTTCCTAATGTACCTATGACTAGACATTGATGGACATTTAGATATTTAACATTCATCAACAGATTTAGAAATTCTAAGTTTATAAAAGCACTCTGCTCTTGATACCTAGCACTTAATGGCAATTTAAACAAGAGAAACTTGAAGGAACCTTCTTACAGCAACCACAAAATAAAATAATAATAAAAATTAAGCTCAAACAAAAAAAGGTTAAGAAATATGGGCAAGATGACAAGTAAAAACATGCAAAGTGCTACAGAAATAGAATACTCTTCTAAGAGAAAGGAATTAAATACCATTGTAGAATCAAGTTCTAAGGAAATTTCGGGGAAAAATCCAGGAATCATTTGAAAAGGGAAAACATTTCAAGGTTTTATAAAAATCATCTTTTTCAATGGTTTCCAGCACATCTGTGTCCTCATTCTTAAGACACAGCCACTAAGATAAGGAAAGGAAAGTTACACATAAGGGTCTTTTCAAAAGCAGTCATTTTATAATGATTACTTTGGCCCAAAGTAAGTATAATTTATACATGTAAGAGGAATGGTTGGAGTCAGGGGATAGAATGGAAATATTTTTTTCCCACTAGCTAGATGAGGAAATTTGAAGTTGAGGGGACATGGTCAATGCACCCAAAATCCACTGGGGGAGAAGGATGCCATAAGCAGGCAGGATGCACCACAGTCACTGTGCTGATTAGCCCAAAGACGGGGAAGGATAAGCCATATCCTTATCCTTGCCCATCACTCATATCCAATGCCCATCACAGGCTGTCCCATCTGGCCTTCCATTGAGTCCTTCCCTAAGCCCTGTGCCTGCAAATAGGCTTCCTGCTCCAGTCCTGTCCTGCATGACACTCTGTGCCAATGGCTTCTGAACTAAGAGGCCGCTGATTACGTTCAGCCTCTGCAGATTCACAAGTGGTTCCCACTTCCTGAGGAACCTCTTTCCCAGGACAGACACTGAAACTCAAGCATACATTAACAAGCTATTGCTCGCTTATGACAGCAAATGTGTAAACAGCTTTGAATCTGAAAAGAGAAGCAGTTTCAGTATCAGAAGAAATGGAGAAAAGTTATCCAAAATAGAAATAATTAGAAAAATATGACTTTTTATACCACCACTGTACCTGCTCCTTTGTGGGCTGGTTCTGGGCTTGTGAGCAAGGGTCAGAGGGCTAGGGAAGAATATGGGTGCCAGAATCTTAGAGCCTGAATTTGAATGCTAGGTCTTCCTGACAAGTTATTCACCACTTTGAATCTTGCTCACTTCAACTGAAAATGGAAGTAATCATACTACCTAACTCACAGGGCTGTTAGGAAGAAAGAAGAGATATTCTCATGCAATATGCTTAGCACATGGACTGCATATACTGAACAGTAAATAGTGGCCACCATCTGTACCGTTCCGTTCATAGGGTATGCTCATTATTCTAGGAAGCTGTTAACACAATACAAAACTATGCTTCTATCCTTTTTACTCCTTTTACAGTTGCTCCTAATCATGTGAGCCGTTGTAGTGAGTTATAAGCAACTTAACCAGCTCCACTAAAGTTTGCTAAGTGCTTTGACTCCATAAAAGACAGTGTAAATGCTAAATGTCATTTCCAATTTGGATAAATACAAAGAGGGATGAAAATCATTTGAGAATAAAGGTATCGACTCAGGAAAAGTTTAAAAGCCTTACACAAGCTGTGATATTGTACATATGTTTTCTCAGTGCTTATGATTTCTGATTTTGTATTTGTAATACGAGAATGGTTAATCTACTTTGTTTATATATGAAGGCTCATTGCAGTTGATCCTTCCCAGAATTGTAAGAATAGCTGGTTGGTCCTCAAAAAGAAAAGAAGTCTTTGGGTCAATTATTGTCAAATTATTTTGATGAGTGCTATATGATCTAAGCTTACTATAAACACAGACATCTAAGAGGAAATGTGCGAAAAAAAATGGCTCCTGGTAAGAGCAAAGAGAATTACTCAGCTAGATATGATAGCAGTGCCTGCCAGTTACGTGGGATGCCTGGAGAATTCTATCTTCACTAGGGCACCAAGAGGAGAAAATTAATTCTCTCCCTGAGTAAGTCTTTTCTCTTGAAATTTTGAAGGAAGAAATAAATACCCATCTATAAATAAACAGAAAAAAAAACACATTATCTTAGCAGGCCTATTTATTCTTCATTAACATTTCCATTCTCACTTTACCAATTCACATACAAGGACCGCTCACTCATGCCACATTTATCTGGGATGAGTCAGTCATTGATTATACATTTTAAGAAGACGAAACAGCCACTGAAATCTGCAAATTTTATCTTGTCTCACCCTTACTCATGCCTTCTCTCCTGGTCTCTGATGCTCTTCATCAGAAAATCTGACTTCCAGGGCCTCCCTTGTGGCTCAGGGGTTAAAGTCTCAATGCTATGGGGAATACACAATAATGTAAAAGACATAAATAATAATAACAATAAAAATATATTTTTTTAAAAATGTCTCAGTGCTACCAAGCTATCACCAGCCAATGGGGCATGACTTTGAACCCTGGTCAGGGAGCTGACCCACATGGCACAGCAGACTGTCCTGTCTCACCCGCTGCTCCCCTCAGCAGTGTACTTCAGTAGATCTGCCTGTTCTGCTCCCCACTCTGTCTCTGGTGAATCTTCTCACCCCACCCCACCCACACTTCTGGCCTATACCCCAGTTCTTGTATGCATAAATAAAAAAAGTAAATCCTTAAAAAAAGAGAAAAAAAGAAAATCTGACTTCCTACATCACTACTGCTACTGCACAGACCCACACTTCAGCTCTGTCCTCATGAGCCAGTTGTTGGATTTTGGCATCTCTCTCTTTTCACCTCGGCTTGCCCTATCCTCTCCCTCCAACTCTTCTCCTGGATCTGCCTCACACCCATGTTCCTGCTCTGTTTCTCCCTAAGTCTTCAGGGAATCTGACCTTGCTCCCCAGAAGTTAACCTTTTTCAATTAGCTGCACAGTCTTTCTTATCAATTGGTCCCTGGGTAGCTAAAGACAGGTTTACAGGATACACTCACACTTCGTCCCATTCCAGACTCACAGAGAAAGACCCAGTCATGTTAGCTCTGTAACACAGGATCTTTTAAAAACATTCACAGAGATATTACATGAAAATGCTGTGATCATTTTTGAGACTTCTCTGATCCGCAGTAACACTCATTCACGGAAGGGTAGAATGTCCTCAAATGTAAGAGTAAAACCTTGATCAAGATGCATTAACCACAGTCCTGAGAGTTAGCTCAATTAAACCTTCTTAATTAACACTAACAATTGTTATTCTGACTCAGAGCGATGTTGGCCACACTTGCATGAGACATTTGTGCAGATCTACAGATGCAGAACTTCCAGAAGGGCCTGGTGAAAAGTATTTCAGCTCTTTGCCCATGAGCAGGTTTAGAAAATACTTATCTAAAGAATTTTACAAGTTCTCTTATTCTATACTTTCAAAAATGCAGTTTATTCCCAGGAGGAGGTCCCAGGAGGTGTTCACACTCTTACTTTTTATCAATTATACCCAAAACTTGCAGGCCACATTGTTTTACCAAAATATGAAATGTGAGGCAATAATTTTAGTGGCATAAAAAGTTTTATTTTAATCACTATGAGGGTTAGTAGATTTCAGACAAAGCAACTAAGTTATCAAACCTATGATTTTATGGATATTACTGCTGAACAAGAAGTTAGACTTTAAATATAAGACATTGTGGGAAATGATAACTAATAGTACAGGAGGCATGAGGATGTAACCTATCATGAAGGAAAAAAAACCTAAAATTTCAGAAATACAGTTGGTCAATAAGTACAGGCTATCCTATAAATGCAAGGAAGAAGAAATTCTTTACAACTGTGTGTTGTTGTTTTTTAAAAAAGCAATACCAGTACACTAGAAAAAGTCCAGAACCTAGAGCCAGAAAAGGTCCATTTAAATACTAGTTATACTGTCCATACCCATGTGAATTAAGATTAGTCACTCAGTCTCACTAAGAATTAGTTCCTTAACCTGAATGATTCCTAGGAAATGTATTTGATCTGTACTTCAAAGTGTTCTTTCCTTCCTTCCATTTCTCCCTTCTTTGCATTCTTTTCCTTTTGGAAAATTTACTCGTAATCAAGAGCATAATTCCTTTTCACAATTCCAAGTCCTGTTTCCTTCTCTATAGTTTTGCCATAAAGGTAGTGCATTTCCCTTAAGTCAGTGCTCTATATTACTGGCAAAATCCTTGGGGATCTTTGGGGGAACGAGTTTTCTATAAGAATGTAAATTAATTTATTAACTAGAATGCTCTAGATTGCCTTAGAGGGCCTCAGCAGCATGGGGATGGCTGCAGAGTTTCCAAGGATTATGATTCTGCTCTGCTTATAAAATCCTCCCCAACAGCTCTGGGGAGCCAGTTGAGTTCTCACTTCTCCTTACAGCCTAATAGGATTCCTTCTCAAGGATTTGCATGGGGTCTTCTAGATCAGGGGAGGAACAGAAGGGTTCCTCCAGTGCCTTCAGCACTTGGAGAAAAGAGAAACTTACACAGTATCTATGACGTGGGGGGAAACCAGGGACATTTTCCTTATTTTTAGGGTCTCCCACATTAAGAGTTTCCAAGTTAAGAGCACCTCTGCTGAGCTGTCTGCATGATGTGACTTGAGTTCTTCAGGCGACTGGAGCAGACAATAAAGTCCATCTGTCTTTCTATCTACAGCCTTCTTACCCTCGTGGACCACAACCCCGGCTTCTTGCCAAGCAGCTTGCCTTTATCTTGGTGAAGGGCACATTTGGAGACAGACAGGGGTCTGCTGGGCTAGACATGTCTTTTTTTCTGTCCAATCAGAAGACGGTGGTACCCAGGAGCATAGCGGGAGGACTCTCTCAGCTGCCGCCTCACACAATGTCCCAGCTCGGCTGCTCCTTCATGGCGCAAGCGGGGGCTGTGTGAACTAGGGGGTGCGACTGTGAATGGCGCAGCATCTGATATGAATTTATCACCGGCTGCTGGTTGGGTGGGGCATAAAGCAATGGCAAGGGGCTGTGAGTGTTTAACGCACACTGCCACAACCCAACAGTTTGCCCTAAAGAGCCTTTTACTGATATAAAAGGATGGGGTCAAAAGTAAGTTGACCCCTGACAGAATGTACAATTATGAGAAGAGGGCTGTGCACGAGCAGCTGCTGGAACCCCACTGGCTCCGCATCAGGCTTCCAAGAGTCAGAATATGAATGATCAAGTCAAGATTGTGTTCTCCACCCCTCTCAACCCCCACTGCCTCCCCCCAACCTTCTCCTCCTGTTTTGGGCAAGTCCTATTATATTTCTACAGGAAGAAGCATAGCCCTCCCCAGCAGCTGCAATAATTGTGTTCCTATTGTGATGAAGACCTCCTCCTGCCACCCCCCTACAAGTGGCCATTGTGAGCGCAGAGTCAGTGATTACACGCTCCGCCTGATGCTTTGGGGGACCCAGCTGCCTAAGTGCTGACACACGAGTGTGCGGAAGGCCAGAGAGGGGGCTGGTGAGGTGGAAGCAAGAGGTGGGGGGACCCCACGTCTGTGAGATGGGACTTTGACATACCAGACCTTTTGCATAAGTCAAGCCCAGAACAAATGAGGCTTTATCAGGCCCCAGTGATGAGGGGGTCTCATCTCCCTTTGAAGTAAAGCTGAGCATGGGGCCTAGCAGCTTTTCCTCCTTGGACCAACCAAACATCCTGCTTTTGATATGCTGCATGCTCATTATCTCTGCCCCATTTAATGATTTTTGATTGAAGGGTGGCGGCTGGGATGCCGAGAAGATCGTTAGAGAGGCTCCATCCAGCCAAGCCCTCAAGAAAGGCTTTCCTTGTGCCTGGGCCTAAATTTGGAATTTCTTAACAGTGTGCGCTTGTTCTTAGAGGCAGATAAGGGCTGAGCGTGAAATTCTTAATTAAGCAATAAATAGAGAGTGGGGTGTCAGCAGATGTAGCCAGTAGCCATGGCAACGGGAATCACATGGGCAAGAGAGCTGAGACTAGATGTAGGCCTCGGGCCTGGGCCTGACTGACAGCTGAAGAATCCTACAAAGCTTGTAAACCAGATTAATTAGCTGACTAATTATTTCATAGCGTTAATGTAACTAAAAAATAAAAATAGTTCACCATGAACTGAAACATCCCTGGAAAAAAAAAAAAACAGCAGGGAAAGAGGCAGTGGGGAACTAGCTGGGTAGGACAGAGCTGCCAGTGAATCCAATCACATAAACAGAAAAATGGGCTTACTGCACTGGACTCTGACTTCAAAAATATAAAAGAACACTTGTTTTACAGTCATACCCATCCCCAGGCATGGCCTAAAGTTACAGTTTGGAACTCATCAGAGTTTGTCTCATCCAACATTGCCCTTCTTGGGCCCCAGCACTAATTGCCACACACAAGTTCTTTACTGGTGGTTTGTTTCCTAAGTGGCTCCTTGGGTAGAATTCGCTGGGGTTTTTGAAAGGAAACCTGAACCGATCTCCTTAAAAGATACTGCTAAATAAGCAAGGTTATCCTGTTCAGTGGGTTACAATTGCTGAAGTGGTATTACACTTCAATCACGGCACCCATAGATCATCTTTGTCATATTATTGTGGACCTCAGAGTTCTTGCAAAATTTCCTCCAAGAAAAATAGAATGAGACCCTTTCAGAAAGGCTATGACGTGTGTAACTGAGTGTAAGGCACATGACACGGCTACTCTTCAGGGGAAAAAAAGAGAAATTCTAGAGACATAATCTATTGAGAAATTTGTAGGAAAGTGACCTGGCATGCTAATCATGCTTGAAGATATTTGGGTGTTTTGCACCACAATTCCAAGAGGTAAGTAAATATTCTTCACCTCATTGTAAAAATGAAGCCCATTGAGGCGTGGAGCATTTATAATTCCATGCCCCAGGTAAGATAACCAGCCAACCACTGATTAAAACCCTAAGCCCTGAGCTCTGCCATGAGCTTTCCAAAGAACTTGCATTCCATAAAGATGTTTGCAGAACCAAGACAAAACTTGCCTCGATGGAGAAGAGAAATGCAAAGGTCAAAACATATTAGATGTGCAGGGTTTTTTTCTTGGTCACTGGGGATCAGAGAAGTTTTCTCCCACAACCTCACTCAGTCCCCCCAACCCTTTGTGGTCAGTGATCAATGATTATTTAGTGGGCAGCACACCCTAGTGGAGATATCCAGAGCCAGGAGCCAGAATGCCTGGGTCCCGAGCTTTTCCTTTCTGGGCTGGGCCTACCCTGGTCAGGTATCTTATGTCACATAGGATTCAGCCAAATGGAGGAAATGAAGATAATTGTGATTTTTTTTTTTTTGGAAACTTCCTATCCAAAGGGATGTGGTAAGATTGCAAACAAATAATGTAAAAGATGGTCTACTTGGAAGTGGTCAAGAAATGAAACACAGCCAATTGTCAGTGGAGCGGCGCTGTGAATGGAACACCAGCCAGCAGGAGGAACAGAATTCAGCATCACATCCCTGAGTCTGACAGGAAACTCAGTGGATGCAAAGGAGGCCAAACAGGGTCCCTGTGATAAAATGAAGCTCTGTACACCCAAGTCTCCCATGTCTTTCCATCCCAGGAATATGTCCACACAGATTGTGAGGTCTTGACTTAGCTTTTCTTCTTAGATTAAATGGATTTTATGTAAATTATCCCAGTCACAGACCTAGAAAGTCATAGGGTTTGAAAAAAAAAAAAACCAATTAAGTGAAAGTAACAAATTCATCAATATGTAAAATGCACGGCAGAGAACTAGAACTCTATTGCCTGGGGTCTTTTGGGGACCCTAGCTACCGCTACCTCACTGTTATTATGGCATTATTAGCCTATTTAGAGATGCTGCAAACTTCACACAGAGGATAACCCAAATCATAAGAGAATCCACACAACCCAACATAGCGGCATGGGCGGCCCTTACGGAGGAGCAGAGCTATTCTCAGTTCTTGTGGGTCCTCATCTCCTCTCTGTGCCAGCCACCTACCTACCTCACCCACTCAGAGCATCTGAGCACAAACAACCACGAAGCCACTACTCAGCACCCCAAAGCCTCTGGAGACAAGGGTCTCCAAGGTTATTACATATTCTCTCAACCTCCCAAGTCTTCCTGTTCCTGTTTCAGTTCATAGTATTTGAAGGTGAATATACTAGACTACTCTGATACGAATAATTTTGTGTGAGGCGAACGTGATAACCACTACACTACGGAAACACGAATAATTTTGTGAAAACTAGTAAAGGCTTTTAACCTGCTAAAAATATTTTATGCTGAAATGTTCATCTACATCATATATATACACATACATATATGTAAATGTTTCTACTACATATCTATCTATCTATCTATACACACACACACACACACAGATGTTCATGTAAAGTACTTGCTATTATACCATGTAAGCACTTGCTATTAATTCAATAAATAATGTTACCAAGGAGGGAGAACATTTGTAGCTACATGATTTTTTTTTTTTTTTTTTTGCCACAATGTTCGTTTGTCTTGCTGGCCTATATGAGGGTATAAATTGCAGTTCATGAACAAATTCTGACCAATGGACAAGACAGTCTCTTCAGATACAAGCTAAGTTATAGAATGAGGACAATTTAAAATTAAAATCTTGTTCCAGAAGATATATCAAGGGAATAGCCATAGTTAAAGTTAATGGCAACTATTTGCTCTCACCTAATGGCTGTATTCTGCTCTAGAGGAAAAACAGTCTCAGAAATCTCTGTCCACCCTGAGTTTTTATAGTTTTAGGTTACATTTATAGATGGATCAAATCAGAAATAAAATCTGAATGGTGCAATTCAGTGCAAATAAAATATACAACAATCCATTTGGCAAAGACTTGAAAAATACCAGGGAAGCGCCACACTCTCCTCTGTGGTGCTATTAAAATTTAATAGTCCTGGGGCTCAAGTATAGATCAGCCGACATATGGCTAGGCACGAGTGAGAGCAACAGGGGACTCAGAACAACTGCCCAGCCCTTAAATTGGGCCAACTTGTGTCAGCATCTGGGACTTGCCATGCTGACAAGGTCCCCTAAATTTGACCAGAATCTACTTAAAACAATTGACAGCACAATCATCATCCAGAGACCAGACCCGGTTTGCCAGGTTCTCCAGATAGACCACACTGCTCTGAGGTTGGTATGAGTGGACACTGTGGCACTCAAATGCTTCCGGGTGTGGAAAAGGAGTGCCAGCCAGGCACAGAAAGTCAAAAGAAATCTACATCCTGAGCCACACACTGGGTTTCTGTGAAACAAGCACAAGAAGGTAAAAAGGTAAGAAAATCTTATTGCCCTTGGTTACTTCACAATCATAGCAGGGTTCCTGTTCCTCTGAAACACAGTGCCAGACCCTTCCTCCTGACGCTGCATTCTGATACAAGACAGAGCCCATTTCCGGTCCTCAGATCAGCTGTCCCTGCCATTTCATCTTTCTGACATCAGATTCCTGACCTTACACAATTTTGCTTCTCATGTTCCACATTAGCGTCACTTTTCATTCAGCCTCTCCCTGTGTCAGTCACAACCTAAGCTCCTTGAATTTGTGATGATGACCAGCCATCTTATTTACACAGTCGCTCTTTCTATAAACGCAATGCTGTCCTAACACAAATTAAAAATAGTATCAATGTTTATTAAGTATTTGCCATGGGTTAAACTCTCTGCTAAATACTTATTTAATTTCTATCCTTTAAAATAGATCCCCTCATCATTCCATTTTACAGGTGAGGAAGCTGAGACTAAGAGATAAAGAGAACCTGGTCCCCTAGCTAGTAAGTGTTGAGCTGGGATTTCTATTGGGCAGTCTGATATTAGAGTCTGCTCCTTCACTCACAGCTCTTACCTTCAGTTCCTCGTCACCTCATAGAACAAATGTGTTGATTCAAAGTGAATGGTGATTTCTGACTGCATGCCCTCAAAATGTTCATCCAAGTATACTTACCCAGATAGGTGAGTTGCCTCAATTGGCTATTGAAGAACCAGTCACAGGCTTGGTCCTGACCTGGAGATGGAAGAGCTGGAAGGGACTGGCCTACTCGATTCCCGCACTTTATGATGACATCTGGGTAAGGCCACAAGACTGTGTGGACCAGCAGGAGGTAGTTACCAGGAGCAAAGTTGCCAACTGTTGCTGAGTACTAGACGTGAAAGAAGAGTATAGCAGTGCTCACTTAGTAAGGAGGGTTTACCAGAAGAGAGAGGCAGGCGAGGGAGGGAGGGAAGGAAAGACCTGCAAAGAACACAGATGGAGGAGTTTAGACATAGTGACTTTTCTTGTGAGAACTGGATGTATTGGGCTTTTTAAATCCATAGTAAATTCATAAATATACCTACCAAAAAATCATAGACTGGGGAGACTGAAAGAAATTTCTTCTTATTTAAATCTCAATTAACAAAGGAGAAACCCAAGACCCCTACTAATGAATTGACTTGTTTCAGGTCAAAGAGCTGAAAGAGACAGAACCAGGTCTAGAATTCCTTCTCATATGTTCCTGTAACTTAAAGAGGCAGGCAACAATAGATGAGTTATCTACTTATAACAGGAATCACCAAACCTATGGGAGCATTTGCTTCTTGCTCAGGTACTATCTAGACTGAGGTTTTCAATCCTTGAGAAATTTCCAGTGATTGTTGTCCTATTTTACAGGTGAGGAAACTGAGGCAGGTAGAAGTTCAGTTACTCCACACCACCAGGTGGGAGAATGCTGAGCCAAGATAGAAACTCATGGTGCCCACCTCCAGAGTCACTAATCTCCTGTCTTCATCTTATGAAAACTCCCCGGAAGGTTCCCACAGTGACCCCAAAGGAAAGAAGAAGAGGTGTACATTCTTTCTGAGAGGCATTGGGAGGGAATTGGAAGAGCAATACCTGAAGAAGCTTCCAGCTCCTTTAGACCTGCTTTCATGATCTTTAAGGAGATTGTGTATGATGAGAAGGAAAGCAAGATATACATTAAAAGGAAGAGAAGAAGCTTGAGGGAATCCACTTTTTTCCTTTTATAAAATGCACCCAATTTCCACGTGGCTATTTCTATCTTCCCTCCTCCAACCATTTTATTCCTTCAACCCAATCCAAATGGACCTTCATTTGCAAGTTTATGATTAACCACAAGGTGGCAGTAAGCAATGTAAAAATGCCCTGTCCAGACATTTTCTCTGGCTAAAACACATCTCTGGGGTCAGTTAGTTCTTAAGCCATAAAATGAGACTACAATTCTAAAAAATGTTTAAAATTTGTTTTTCATTGCATTCAGGGGATATTTAAAGAGATTCTAATATTTCAAGTTAAAAACCAAAAAGCAACCATCTCTTGTATTCAGGTTATATTCATCTTTTCAAAATGTTGCTGTAATTTTCATTATCAACATCATAAGATGTAAATATTTGCAAATTATCATTTCATTGACAACATGCTAAGAGTCTCTGGGAAACATAACACACAGTGAGTGAATGAATGCCTGGGTTACCTGCAGAGATCTGTTAATCCAAGGGGTCTCAAATTGCAGTGAGTAGGTCTCCTGATCCAAGACCAGAGCCATCCAGCCGTGACACTCAGACAATGTGTCCTGCACATAATTGACAGTGGTTGTCTTATTTCTGCTGTCAGTCATGGTTAAATCATAAGAAACATTGGAAGCATTTGCTCTGGGGTAAGGGGGTAGGGGTAAAAGAGAAGGAAAAAAAAAAGAAATAGGTTGTAAGTCGTTTGTCCATTCTGCATCTAGCATGTTCCCTCAGTTATAATTCATCTTCTGTTCTCTTCATCTGTATCTTAGGCCCTCGGCCTGTGTGTCTATGGAAATCACTGAGTGGGTCAAAACAGCCTGGTAGGAAGCTGCCATTGGATTGTGCATGCATTATACTGATCTAGCTGGTTGGAGGTAATAAAGCTCAGATCTTAGGCCACTAATAAATGCCATCTTAATGAATTTATATAGGCCAATACTATATACTATTATTTTAATAGAGAAATGTACATGGCCAGGACACTGTCACAGACTAGGTTTACCAGTAGCAGAAAACACATTGAATGATTCCTGGGATCCAATAGGAAGCAGTGAGAGCCAAACCCTAGTGTGTCTAGGTTCTCAAGAGCCCACTTCCAGCTGCCTAAGGCTTCAGTGGTCTCCCTAGCATGAAGCAGTGACCAGGCTCAGTGTACAGATTCATATAATTCCCAGAGCTCACTTTAATTTCCTAATTTTTTGGAAAGCTTTCTAGGAAAACTGCATGTTAACAAATGAGGAAATAGAGGCAGAGTATTGCAAAGTACTATGTTAATGAGACAAGGCAGAAGTAAAATGCATTAATTTCTACAAAGTATTCTATACAGCCCATCCCAGAAAGTGATTTTAAAAATTCACTAGAACACAAATAGATTTAGCTACATTCTAAGATTCTAAAAGAAAGTCAAACTGAACAGGAAAAAAAAAGAAAAAAAATCAATGCACATTAATACTGTCCTTTCCCCTTTGGTTTAGTTTTCATGAGAATCTTTAACGGTGGCATTTTGCTGCAGGCAGATAATTAAATTCTCAAAGTAGAGGGAAATGAGACGGAGGAGGATGTTGTGTTTCAAAGTAAGGTGTGGCATGAGCATATCCAAAGCCAATTTATAATCTGGTGGCATATTATGAAAAGGAAACTGTTTTTAGTGTTAAATGCTTGGGCACTCTGGTCAAATGGGTGTAAATTGGAAATCTTTGTCGGCATGCACTAGGTGTATGAACTTGAACAAATTACTGACCCTCTTTAAGCTTTAATATCCTTTTTCTTTTTAAATGGAGGAAACAATAGTATGCATCTCATATAGTTAATGTGAAATTAAAAGAGATAATCTATGCAAAGGATTCAGTAACCACCACCAAGTGCAACATCTACCTTCAGCTCATTTAAGAAAGGCCTCAAATGTGCTGGATTTTCATTCTGTACAACTTATTTTTAATATTTAGAGATTTATCCAGGATATTCGTTCACTTGAAGATTCACTTAAAGCCTTTCATGGTAAATAAGTTAGCTGTAGCAATGCAGTATTTGATATGAACTTGTAAGATTAAATGTATTTGTTTCATTCATTAACTAATAAATGAAAGAAATGAAAAATGCACAGAGAAACTAAGATTTAAAGAACTACTTTGTTGCTAGATTTTCCTACTCATTCCTGAGACATGGGAACTTGGAAATATTTGGGGATAGGGTATTTGTTCCTCTCTTTGGGTTTGGGGCACTTAAGCTTGTTTTGGGTTTTTTTTTTCTTCAGATTTATATCAGGATTTAAAATAGAATGAAAGAAAATCCTCAACTCATATTCTCAAAATCAGAATGGACACATAGGTCATTTGTTCAACTTCCAATCCTCTGCAAGAACAAACTCTAATCTTTAGACAGCTTTAGAAAGCTGTTTTCTTCCTTGTATTTTCTAGACATTTGTCCTCAATATCATGGCTCTTTCTTCCTCTAACTGTTCATGAGTCTTAGAGTCCCAGGAAATCAGCCAGAACAATTTCACCCAACTAGCATATTTAAGTACTAAAGATGGGCTTCTGGGAAATAAATGTAAAACCATTATGATGAGAGAAAAGTTGAAAGCAAGAAATACCAAACAGGTAGATGAGTTGGCATTGTGGCCAGTATAGAAAGTAGGATTCCCCACAGTACAGAAATGGTTCTGAGGGTCTCAGGCTCTGAAGGGGCACCCTTCCCGCTCTCACAGAGATGTGTGACTTGGAATCATAACATCTAAATCCAAGAAAGACTAACTGATAATTCTGAACTTCCATTTTATAATTCACAGTAAAAATTAAATTGTGTTTCACATAGGTATTCAAGAAATAAGTGTTGCTAAACAGACCAAAAACACTCCAGCTGACTATTTAGTGATGTTTCTTGCCAGCAGGGGAGTCTACCCAAAAACCACATGAGTATGAGGAGATATCTTGTAAACTTATTAGTCAGAGGAGATAAACAGTTGATCATAAGCTATTGGATCTTGATACAGTCAGCCACATACCAGTAAGACACTCATCAAAATGACTTAAATCACTTACATTAAGTGGTCAGGAAAGTGCTCCTGGGCCAACATGTGTAAGCTACACTCATTGTAGACACTGGATAAGAAAATGCTATGGTTTCCTTATGAAGTTATATTTATTCTATCCTTACTCAAGTGCTCTCAATTAGACCACTTCTACAAATAGTTTTAACTATAGATTTTAAAAAAATTATTTGTTCAAATTTAGCCATCTGTTCACATTGAACACTTCCTGCCTATATATTTTGTCACTTATTTTGCCTTACCAACCTGTATTTGTCATTCTTCTTAGGATATCATGAATACCTTCTTGAAAATTATGAAACTACCACCTCAAGATGTAAGAATATAATCACTTAGATATATATTTCCAGAAATGTCTCAATTCCTGTAATGTGACCCCCATGAAACGCTACCCATGAGGTTACATTATACTAGATTTATTTCTCAAATTTCTATCAACATCATATCTATAAATTGATTTTTAGCATGATTTCTCCCAGTTTCTATAGGTTGTGATTTCAGTTACTGAAGAAGTCATATTTTTATGCCATACTCCCCAGTTACAGTGAAGGCCCTCATAAACATGGTCCCCACTTCAGACACTGTAAAATCACTAAGTGCTAACATTAATTCACTTTGTTTATCTTTGGGACTTCAGTCCTTTTTTGATGCCTGTCTACTCCCAATCAGGACGCAGTATCTAATTCTAAGAACTGACCAACCAGAGAGCCTCCATAGCAGACTGTGACCCTAAACGAGCCTTTCCTTTTCCTTCTCCATGCATTGTCACCTATCCTATTAAGTCACTCCATCAATTTCAACCAAAGTTTATGTGGGACGCATAAACTTTGTTTTCACAGACACTCATGTGTATCACTCACTTTCTACAGCACAGTAGAGGTAGATAGCCAGTTGTGGAAAGGGTCACATGTAGACTTCTGAAAAGCAAATCAAAATGTAAAAGGCCAATTGCTCAGTAGGCAAAATGCCTTATACTGACCATCTCTGGGGGCCAAAATCCAAATTCAAATCAACTGCCATCTTGGTAGGCCAAATGCAAAGTGACAGAGGTGGGCTCTTCTGAAAAGCACCAAAAGAACATCAAGAGCCGAAGAACACCATGAAGAGAATTTACCAACCATAATTACTACAATTTTCGCTTGCCCTAAATAGCCACCAATTTCCCTGTGCCCTAAATAGCCACCAATCTCCCTCTCTTTACTGTTAATGAAGCAAAGGAGCACAAAAGTATTTCTAATTTGGAGGAGCCAAGGGAGTCTGCATGGGCCATTAGCAGCAGAGAGCTTCATTACTAGGGGAAGAAGTGTCTCCCTGAACTTCTCATGGCTTTATGTGCAAGAAATCAGGAGGCAACCAGTCCATTTGAAATGTTAACCCTTACCTATGCATCAGCAACAACTCCTGTGCACAGTCAAAAAAGACAAAAGGATGACAAGCCTTTCTGTTTCCTGTTCTACGGAGGTGCCTTCATTTTTGTTTTTTTTTTTTTTTGGGTTGTTTGCTTGCTTAAAAATCAAGCCTGTTTTTAATTAAGGGACATTTTTCCTTTGAAAATATAGCACTATCACTTGATAAAACTTCCCAGCCTAAGTACCAATTTACAATACAAGTTACATAAACAGTTATGTAATTTAGTGCCCATAGACAGTGTGGAACTGTTGAATGTATACTGCCCACAAAGGATTTGTTAGGCAATCAACAATGCCGTGAGAACAAATATTAACTCCCTGGTTTGTGTTTACCATTAGCTTACTTTTCCTGAGGGTCCATATCTCTGTGTATTAAGACAAACACTGCACTGAGCTCTAAATGCTCTCAATTCAGAACAATCATGAAATAAACCCTTTATAATTACACATCGCCTGAGTCAGACATATCATAATAACTAGCTTCAAATGGGGCTGTCAGCCTCTACAAGCACTATAGGGCTTGCTGTTGTTGCTCCCATCTTTGACTGCAGAGAGGACACAATCAAAATCTTAAATGCAGCTAACAGATGACTGCGACTGATCTTTGCTAGAGCATCTTTGAAAATTTTATTGAGCTCATAACAAGTCCTAGTCAGAGAGGCATTATCCCACTGGCTGACCTGTACCACTAATACTTTATGTGGATCCACAAGGTTGGTTGGTTGTTTTGCATATACCCTTCTTGATTAAGAAGACTTAATTATTTCCTTTTCTGAGTGAGAAAACTAAGAGGAAAGAAGCCACAAAACTCTTTGCCCCACATTTTTAACAATCCTCAAATTCACATAAAAAATCCAACCGGCAGGCAGAAAGGCAAGCTATATGACTTACAGTCCTTGTGTTCTGGTAGCCCCCTGCCAACATCACCCAACATGTTTCTGTCTTTTTCCAGAATTGGCAAGAGGAATGGTAATTTTTATTGAACAGTCCAGGGTCCACCTGGTGCCTCTTCAAAGGTAATGTCTACAGTACGGAAACACATCAAGGACAATCTTTCTGGCTTAGTCTGTCTTGAACCAAGAAGAGAAATAGAAGCTGTCCATTCTCTTGCCTAAGATGATCCTCGAATATCCTGACATGTTTTTTCCTGAACTGTAGAATCCAGCTGAAAGGCTGCCTTCAAACCCGAGAATGGCACCACTGGAGTAATGCATCCATAACACAGACAACTACTTGTCAGGGAGAGTGAGAAACAATTTCTCCCCCAGGTTAGCAGGTGACTAAGAAGCTTGTCTTCCCTTTTATATGGGTGTGATGGTATGTGACAGAGCTGACCGGCCCTGGCTGACTCACAAGTGCCTTGCCAGCCGCTCTTCATGACTCCGTGCTCCATAATGTCGTGATGATAGCCTTCCAGAGGTCATGCGAGAGTTTTTTCACCTTGGAATTAGGCAAACCCTACAAATGAGGGCTTTTTAGGTAAAAGAGCTAGTTGTTAACCATTTACCAGCACACCACTTGGTCCCTTTATTATTCATAAAATATAATAACCATGCAATACAGGTGACGGTATTCCTCAGTTTGGAGTCTATCTGGATTTTTAACCTTTTCTATTTTACTTCTGTAACCTCTGCTGCCAATGGAGGATAATACTTCTTGGAAATTTTCTCACACAGGGTTTTTTTTGAGGACTGAAAAGATACCATTAGTGATGCTATGCCTATTTATCCCTAGGAAGGAGAGTTAGGCGATTATTAAAGGAAAAGCTAGGCCAAAATTTCCATTTGAACTCTTCTTTACTTTTGCATTCACGGAGGCAGGGGGTGCCTCATACTTTGAAGATTGACACATTAAGAGCCGTTACATAGGTAAAAACTGAACGCAAGCACTACAGGAGAGGATATTAAGCAAGATCTAAGAATCAAGGTGATCAACAAGAACATTAACCTCTTATTTTCCAGAAGAAGTAGGGAAGGAAGAAGCAGAAGGTACTGGAACACAGTGCATTAAAGACTTCCCTGAATGTCTCCACATTCTATGACTACCAGGGAGGTTTTGCTGGTTCCGAACAATGTCATGTGACTACTGGAAAGTATTCTCTAATTTTCAAAAATTGGATTATGTTACATTTGCACAATCTTATTTCCTTTGCCAGGCATTTGGTTCTCAGAAACATAATAATTCATAGTATTTTATTCAATTAGTATGTTTATACGTTGTTTTCTAAACCATAGAATTATAATAGAGACACTTTAAAGATATTTATTGAGCATTTACTACATGCTAGACAATGACCCCTGTGAGATAACTATCATTGTACCCATTTCACTGAGATGAGAATGGAAGGAGAAAGAGGTGAAGTAACTAGCCTAAAGGAATAAACTTGGGAAGTAGGGGAGGGGCTATGACTTGAACACACAGACTCTTAATTACTTGTTTATTCTTTGAAAAATAATTTCAAATACATGAATATGTCCTGGCTTCATTTTATGCACATTCTATGAAAACTCAGAAGGACTGGCTGGCCGACTGAAAACATCTTATAGACTCTTAACTTCACCCACTCCCAATCCAATCAGTAACTAGAGGACAGTTCAAGGTTTGATGCATAGATATCAAACCTTCAACTGGTCTGTGACAACTGAAGGAGTTATAGAGTATTCCAGCCAAACAAAAAGTTCCAAGATGGTAATTTTGAGGGTTGAGTTTTCATTCTCCTCATCACAGTTCCATAAATCTTGTATCACCAGGCAAGTAAATAATTGTACATGTCAGCAAAGTGCTGATTCATTGGGGTGAGTGGGGATAGAGTAGAGAAGAAATCAACTGCTAAAAGAGAACTCAAATGAGGTTCCCAGCAAAAGTTGAAAAGACATTATGAATGGATATTCGTAAGTAGTAGATGTTCTTAGGAATTTTAGAAATAAAGAATGGGGGTAGCATTTTAATCCTGGGCTTTCTGAAAGAAAAGTTGAGAGCCATAGACTCCAAATAAGCATGCCCTAAGAGAGAAATGGACAGTAAAGATACTAGAGGACTATTTGGGGGAAGTCCACAAATTTTCAAATTATATTGATTTATTCAATAATAATTTTATTGAGTTATTATATTGCAACATGTTATAATCAAACCAAAAGAAAAACCCTATTCTTACCATACAACATCTACTAGAAAAGATGGAAAAATTTATAACACTATATAGGTGTTGACTGTTGCTTATAGTAAATATAAAGTCAGCATACAATGATAACACCAAAATCTGTACAGGAAGCTCAGGGAAGCTTCCCAGAGAAAATGTCCTGCATGACGAGTTCAGGACACTAAATCTTATGAATTGAAAACTACAAAGAAATTAAGTGTGGCCAAGGTAAAAAAAAAAAAAAACACAGGAAAGGGAGAGCAAAGCAATGAGAGATGATGTTAGAACTATAAACAAGGAGCAGACTGTAAAGGGCCAATAATATATTAAGAAAGTTAGATTTTCTTGGGAATGGGAAGCCAGTCAACAGTTTCAAGGAAGGAAATTAATGAATGGCAAGACCAGATCTACATTTTACAAAGTTCAAGGATGGGAGTACAGCAAAGTGGCAAACTAAAAGGAGATTTTGGCTATATAAGTGACAGGTAATGGCAACTGGGACTAGAGAGGGGAAGTTAGAAAGAAGAAGAGTAGGAAAACCCAAAAGGGATTTTTTTTTAAAGATTTATTTATTTATGCATAGAAGAACTGGGATGTATACCAAAGGTGTGGGGAGTGAGAGGATTCACCACAGACAGAGTGGGGAGCAGAACAGGCAGATCTACTGAAATACACTGCTGAGGAGAGCAGCAGGCAAAGCAGGAGTGGTCTGCTGTGCCATGTGGGACAGCTCCCTGGCCGGGGATAGAACTACAGTGACTGTGGATAGATAGCCTCCTAGTACTGAGGCTTAACACACTGCGCCACCAGGGAGGCCCCAAAAGGGATTTTTTTAGGAGAAAAAATATAGATTGAAATTGGTAGGGGATATATGTGAGAAATAAGGTAAGATGAGTTAAAGATGACTCACTGTTTCCAATTAAGATAGCTGAAGCATTGCTGGAATACCAGAGACTCTGAATATTGAGGGAGGAAGAGTCTACTGATAAAGAACATAAATTCAATTTTGCAAGTTGAGTATGAGAGGGCTGTTAAAGAGCTTAGTGGAAATACTGAAAATATTGCTGCTCAATAAAACATAATGCAAGTCATAAAAGGCAAGCCTTAGAAATAATCTCAAATTTTTATAGTAGCCATATTAAAAAAATAAAAGCAAGAAGTGAAATTAATCTTTCAAATATATTTAAGGAAGTCAATTGCAAGATGGTGGATGGAAGTTAGATTTTTGCTGGAGATCATAATATAGTATATACAGATGTCAAAATGTAAAGTTGTATACCTGACATTTATTCTATGTGATAAGCAATGTCACCTCAATACTAATTCTAATAACAATATATTTAACCCAATATATACAAAATATCATTTCACCATAATCAATATACACATATTGTTGAGTTACTTTATATTCTTTTTTTCATACAAAGTCTTAGAAAGGTGGGGTATCATTTATACTTATATGGATGACTTATATTTCAAGTACTTGGTAGACTCATGTGACTAGTGGTTACCATACTGGGTCATACAGGTCCTAAGGGCAATTGGGTAAATAGGTATGGAGTTCAGAATGACAGTGTAAACCAAAAGAAAAGACCTAGACTCAGCAATGCTTATTGACTGAGGTAGTGAAATAAGTCAGATCCATGGGGAAGAGTATGACATGAGAGGAAAGGAAAACTCCTACAGAACCCTAAGGAATACTAGTGTTGGGGTGTGGTGAGTGGGATTCTTGGGTTCCCTCTTAGAAAGATTACAGCAGAGTTTCCTGTTCATTGACACATGACAGTTTTATTAGGAAAAAGATGTTTGCATAGGCACAAACAGGCTAAGGCTGCAATTTAACTTAGGAATATACCTAAAGGACACAAAAACAGTAATCCAAAAGGACACATGCACATCAATGTTTATTGCAGCACTATTTACAATAGCTAAAATATGGAAACAACCTAAATACCCCAAAATTGATGACTGGATCAAGAAGATGTGGTACATGTATGCAATGGAATACTACTCGGCAATCAAAAATGATAAACTAATGCAATTCACAGCACAGATGGAGCTAGAAGGGATCATGCTCAGCGAAATAAGCCAGAAGGAAAAAGAAAAATATTGAATGGTATCACTTATAAGAGGAATATAAGAGAGCTAAATGAGAAATCAGAAGAAGGAAACAGCACACAAATCAAAAACAAAAACTAGCAGGCAACCACAAATAAGAGACATTCTGCAGGGGAGGGGGAGGAAGAGGGACCAAAATAGGGGAGAAAAGAGCATAAGGGACTATGGTAATGGTTCATGGGTGAATTGGTGGTGGGAAACTTGTGGGAGATACATAATAATGTAAAGGATATAAATTAAATAAAATTAAAGGAAAAAAAGGGCTGGTTTACTAGGAAAAAGAAAGCTTACATAGGCACGGGTAGGCAGTCTTAAGGCAAGATCTGCATTTTGCCAGAGCAAGGGACATCCTATATAGTATTCTTTGATGAAATGACTGTGGAATTTATCACGTTAGGGTCAGATTGGGGTGGTTTTCTGTAACTGATACTCCTCTTTGCCCCCACCTCAAATTCCTGGAAACATACATAGCCAGCCAACTCATTAATTATCCCTAGCCCCCTACCTCTCATTTTTTGACCTTGTGGAAATGTCAATCCTAAATATTTCTAGTCTAAGCTTCCTTCACTAGCACTTCAGGGACAAGAAGAGCTTAACCTAAATTTCTAAATCATATACAAAGTTGTAAAGCAAAATTACCTCAGTGAAAAAGAAAAGAGCTTATAAAGGAAATACAGAAAGAGCACACAAAAATCTATCAGTGATATTACCCTGTTCCAAATAATTATTTCTACACAGAAGAAAATATTTATCTAAATTTTAGGATCAATAACCCCAAGAACCATGTGAAGCAGGTCATTATGGGAATCTCTGAAGAAAATTGGTTGCTGATGAAATTTTTTTTTCTAAAATGAGGTATGACTTGCACTGGTAGGCCTAAGAGCACCGAAGGATGGAGTTAGTAGAATGGGATTGGTGGAAACAGATGCTGTTGGGGGTGGGGGGGGAAACTATCCAGAATACCTATGGCTTCTAAAGAAAGGATTTTTTTTTTTTTTTGGTAGAACTGGTGAGGAGACAGAGAACAACACATGTAGGACTCATGCAGATCAAACATGTCATTTAACAAAACAGAAACTGAACTTTGCAATTAGAAGTTTTTTCTTCACTTAAGGAGTAAATATTATTACCAACTTCAAATATGTATATACTAGAGTTGAATCAGAGGAAGCTATAAAACAGGATGTGCTACAAATGTGGGTGCTCATTAAGACTTCAAGAAGGTAGGAAAGGACTGGGATAGAAGTTAACCAATGTCAAAGAATTTAGAGTGAAAATGGACCAGAGAGTAAATCTTCCAAGGATAAAAATCACACTCCAATTGTATGCTCCTTAACAAAGGGGGCAGGCAAAGCCTTGTTGATGTCGCTCTGCAGGGCCCCACCCCTGCCCTCGGGAGAGCTCAAGCTGAGGGAGGCCTTAAGAGTTGAAAGGGAAGACAGCGGGGTGCTGTGCCATATCAGATCTCCATCAACAGGCAACCCCAAAAGATCATGACTGTGAGAGCTTTGTAAATCAACTCTTAGGGTGCTTGCTTCAGGGCAAATAGCACAACAAATTAATCCTTTCTACATGAAATGCAGCAAAGTTTGTATCAATGCTGAATTCAAATTGCTCATTAGCTCTGACATGTTCCTAATGAGGTTATAATGCTCTGGGACAAAGATCAAGTCACTGAGCACAAATAGCTAGAGAGAATCATAGAAAGACAAAGGTAGCAGGACCTTAGAAGAATGCATCTTCAACTTGCATATAAGTCACCTGGGGTGGAATTGAGCTTCCCCACATCTAACAAATGCACAGGTAGTGCTGATACACCCTGAATAACAAGATCTTTAGAAATCATCTGATCCAATTGCCTTATCCTAAAGGTAAATGGAGCCAGGAGACAATTGGGAGCCTGCTGAGATTTCCCTGGGGCCCCTCTGAGGTAGTTGAGTTGTTGTCCACAGATCTGTGAGTCAACTTGAAAACTTAAATATTAATAGCAGCACAGAGATTAGACAGACCACCCACTCTGATTTTCTCAGAATGGCAGAATGGAAAGAGTTTCTGGCATGAGCTTTTCTGTTTTAAAACCGCCAGACAAACCAAGATGAGTTTTCTACCCTACTAGAAGTCTCTTGAATTTACCTATTTTGTCAAGATTATTATCTTTTACCTTGTCAGTCCCTTAATGCAAGAATTATGACCTGCTGCCAAGGTCAACACCTAAGATACAGTCCTGCACGTCTCCAAGAACAGACAGAATTACATCTGCAGAGCCTTCTCACTCCACATCACTAAGAGCTTCTCCTGGACAGAGTCTACCAGACGGTTTTAAAAGTGAGGCATATAACCAATAAAGGACTGATAACAAAAATTTACAAGAACTCACACAACTCAACAAAAACAAAGCCAATAATCCAGCCCAAAAATGGGCAGAAGAGCTAAAAGGGCACTTCTCCAAAGAAGAAAAGCAAATGGCCAACAGGTACATGAAAAAATGTTCAACACCACTTATAATCAAGGAAATGCAAATCAAAACCACAATGAGTTACCACCTCACACCTGTGAGGATGGCACACATTAAAAATACAGTCAACAACAAATGCTGGAAAGGATGTGGAGAAAAAGGGAACTCTTCTATACTGCTGGTGGGAATGCAAACTGGTCCAACCACTATGGAAAGCCGTATGGCGATTCCTCAGACTGCTAAACATGGAACTTCCATATGACCCAGCAATACCACTTTTGGGAATCTACCCAAAGGATACAAAAACACTAATCCAAAAGATACATGCACCCGTATGTTCACTGTGGCACTGTTTACAATAGCAAAGCTATGGCAGCAACCCAGACGTCCAAAAATAGATAATTGGATCAAGAAGATGTGGTACATATACACAATGGAATACTATTCAGCATTCAAAGAAGATAAACACATGCAATTTGCAGCGACATGGATGGAATTAGAGGGGATCATACTCAGTGACATAGGCCAGAAAGAAAGAGAAAAATATCGATTGGTTTCACTTATAACAGGACTATAAGGAAACCAAATAGGAGAGAGACACTGGGCAGTGGGGGGAGGGAGGGTAAGGGCACAAAATGGAGTAGAAAAGGATACAAGGGACCACGGAGATGGATCACAGGTGAATTGGTGGTGGGTTACCCAAGGGGAATACAAAATGTAAAAGATATAAATAACAATATATATATAGATATATATATTTTAAAATAAATAAATAAAAGTGAGGCATAAAAATGAGTATCAAGAACAGAGAAATAACCCTCATACGAACACATGATACTCATTTTAACTACATGAATCTATTTTAATTTTCTTCTTTTTAAAAAATGCATATAAGAAATAAAACACTTTTATAAATCTCAAAACACTAAAAATAATCTTTGGTAATATCACTAAAATAACAATAAAAATAAGAATGTGTAAATGAAAAAAAAAAAGAAAAAGCTATGCACTGCACAATGAAAATGATTAGAAATGAAAATACATCCCTCCAATTGCTATTTTACTCCCTGGATTTGGGCCCATTAACATTAGATAGAATAACAAATGGTTTGGAAACCAAAAGTGGAAAATTCTCAGACTATTCAAAGCTCGCATGGATTGTTAAGGCTTCTAAAGCAGAATGTTCAGATACTGATTTTATTCAAAAAGCAGACTTTGTGCAGTCCTGACCACACTGACTCATTCTCTAGAGTTTGCTTATTTAAATAAATGCCAACATGGTGTGGCTGAATCACTTGACTTAATATTCATGCAGTGAGGACACTTAAAACAAAGGAAGGAAAGAAGTGTGGCTAAATATATACGATGCATTTGAAATAGGTAAAAGACAGAACCCTAGACACTCAGCAATCATTACCTGGAAATTAAAGAGAGCAGAAGCAATCCTATTATGCATTATAAACAGCCCAGCTGCTGACTTAATGGTAGTCTGAGTAGCATAACCAAGGAGTCCTTGCTCCAATATTAATAGGAAATGTATTGTACGAATCCAATAGTTCATGAAATTAACAAGGAAAATGAACTGGAGTGAAGCAACTTTACAAGTAATAGGAAGGCATCAGCAATTGCTTCCCTGGAGCATACTGAACACTTAAAAAGAGCTTGGGGAGAGTACATGTATATAAATGAGAATGGACATTATTGGAATTTTTTAATAATACTTTTAATTTAAATACCTTTCAAATTCTCTATTGGTTGCAAGTCTTTTCAAGAGGAAGCTATTAGCTTAAATGTCAATAAGAAGTCATAGATTACCAGATCTGGTTAGGTGATAATGAAAGTTAACTGCTGTTTGAACCAATCTAAAACTATCTTCAACTATGATTTGACAGCTGTCTAAAGTAGTCCCACATCACTTTTGTAGACTAAATACTCCATCTTGCCACAATTTCCCTTCGAGAAAAATCAACAGCCCAAATAATACATGCATTGCCATTGGCAAGCTAAAAAGTATTGTCCGTCCAACTTACAAACCAATAGACAGACGATGGAAGAGAACATCTCCCCCGCAGACACTGCCCGGGACAGTCTGGCTGAAGCTTGCATTGACCAAACAAGAAGCTGGAAGTGTTTCCATCGAAGCAACAATGTGACTTCTATTTTTCCCAGACAGAGAACCATCCAAGTCCTCCAAAATTGCTGCATGAGGAAATGGAAATGCTACTAAATTTGAAGAGTTTCTAAACTTCAACTTGCTGGTCGACACCGTAAAACCACCTATAAATTGGAAGATAGATGATTATACAATGACACAAAAGACGGTTTTCACAAATAGCAGTTAGATTCACCAGGGAGTTTGAAGCACTTTAACTTACAAAATTATCCATGTTTGAATTTGCTTATTTGTTCAAGAACAGTATTTCTTTGCTGACTCTATGCCTGACTCTGTGGTGTGTGCTAAAGATTCAAGGGCCGCCAGAACACACTGGCGCTGCATTCACGCACCTGTACTCTAGCGCACTGATTCTCACCCAGGGGAGGGTTTGCCCTCTGGAGGACATTTGGCACTATCTGGACTCAGGTTGGCTCTCACAGCTGGGAGAATGGCAGTACTATGGACACGTGGTAGCTAGCAGTAGGGAACCTCCTAAATATTCTCAATGCATAGGATAGTCCCCCAAACAAAAAATGTATCCAGTCCAAAACACCAGTAATGCGAAGGGTGAGTAACTGTGGCCACTAGAAAATGGAAAAGCAGAAAAGCAAAGGGGTTATGGTTAAGTCTGTCTGTCTTTCAGCTCCGCCTTTTCTGAAGTTTGTACTTTAAATGTGACCCCGCAAAAGCCACATTAATACAAGCATACGGACATAGAGCAGTAATAACATATGTTTTTCAAAGATTTATTTATTTATGCATACAAAAGCTAGGGTGTAGCCCAGAGGTGTGGGGAGTGGGGGGTGAGAGGATTCACCCTGACAGAATGGGGAGCAGAACAGGCAGATTGACTTAAATACACTGTTAAGGGGAGCAGTGGGCAAGACAGGAGAGGTCTGCTGTGTCATGTGGGAAGCTCCCTGGCTGGGGATCCAACTCATGCTAAAGTGGCTGACGATAGCTTCATAGTGCTGAGAGCTAACCCCTTGCGCCACCAGAGAGGCTCCAGTAGTAACATATTTTTTATGTGTTTGCTCTAGGGCCACCCTTACAGCAGTCTTCCCTCACACCACCTCCACGTAACTCATCAGAACTACAGCTAGTCTTGTTACCCAGAAAGAAACTGTAATGGAGGTTGACCAATTCACATACCCCTGCCATTAAAATTTAGAAATCAAGCAGCCATCTCTTAATTCATATACCAATGTACTGCATACATTTTAAAATACACACAAAAAATGAAAATAAAAAAGAGTAAGATACAAATGAAATGCTAAGAGTAAGATACAAATGAAATGCTTTCATTCCGCATCACAGTCAAGGCCATGTGGAATTTTCATGCATTAAAGATCGTGATTCCATCACTTGCAATTTCTGTGGTTCATCTTGTACTAAAGCTACCTGCAGCTCTCCAATTCAGTCATATTGGATTTCTTTGCAATTCTCTGGTATAACTGGCTCTTTTCTATTTCTATTTTTTTGCATATGCTATTTCTAATACCTAGAAACTTTTCCCTGCTTATTCCCCTTTCAAACTTTGATTCACCCTTCAAGACCTGAACTAGAGGCACCTCTATGAAATCTTACCTGACCCATTGCCTTGGTCCCACCACTGACCTTCTTCAGTCCTCCAGTACTGCACTCAGCACACTCTGTTACAGTGACTGACCTAGACATTTGTCTTTGTACCTAGATCAAGAGCTCCTAGAGAACAAGAAGGATGCAACTTCCATATTTGTGAAACACTCGCCCCCCTCCAGTTTCTTAAAAGGAACATGTTGTCAACAGCTTTTAAACAAATGATCCAAGATCATTCAGGGAGAGGGAACTCCAGCTCATAAGGAAGAGTGTGCCTTTCCTCAGCGTCTTGTGGATGATATGAAACAGTGAAGCTATTAAAGAACAGAGGAATTGTGATTTGAAGTGATTGCCATAAGGCATTTTTTATTCCTACAATTATTTCTACAATCTAAAAGTGAGATGCCACCCAAATAAAAACAATCTTTGGTTCTGCCTATACGGAATGAAAAAAAAAGGAAGTGGAGACTTACTGAGTATTCATTTAATTAAAAAAACAAACAATTATCTAAATTGGTGATTCAAACCACAAGAGCATATTTACTTGAATTACTGGGTTTGGCTGTTTACAATGATCAAATCAACTAGATTGCTCTCTACTTCTCTTCACCTTGGCCCATGAGTCCTCCAAGGTATTTCTCACCACCTCTGAGACGTGGTTAACAAGTGAACAAGAATTCCTATGATTCACTTTGTGCATACAACAAGCCTTGGGCTGTTGTAAACAAGAAGCACCTGAATCCTAGTTCATTCAGGAAAAACTGCATGTATATTAATTTACACCCACCCAACACTATACATTTATTTAATCAATGAACAATGAACCAACGAGGCACCAGGCTGCTACGTACTAGGGATGAAACTCTGAGCAAGAGACATGATTCTCACTTTTCTGCAGCTCAAAGTGCAGCAGAGACAGGCACTATACTGATAGCACGACAGGCACCATCATAGGAAAAGAAAGAGGAGCCACAGGAGCCACAATGACAGTACCCAGGCCCCTCTAGGACCTCTTTTAGCGACCTTGAGCAGCAGTCTCTGGTAGTGCACTCTTGTAACTGAAGAAATAAAGAATCAGAAAGACTTTGCCATTATATGTGACCCCTGAATAACTCAGGGATTAGGCGTCCAGACCCCTGCACAGTCAAAAATTCATGGATAACTTCGACTCCCCATAAACTTAACTACTAATAAACTGCTGTTGACTGGAAGCCTTACTAAGAACAGTAGAATAATCACAGATTAACAGATATTTGCTATATTTATTATTCTTACAATAAATTAAGTTAGAGAAAAGAATATGCTAAGACATCAAAAATGAAAATATAATGGAAAACAGAAAGCCATTTTTATTTATAGGTATAATGACTCTTGCATTCATAAAATTTATTGAAAAAAATTAAGTTTATGCTGTTCAGGGATCAACTGCATTTCTCTAACTTGCTTGAGTATTAGCCTTATTGTCTATTTTATCTATTCAACCAACTTACCCTGCCCCAGGGAACAGCCTGAACAGGTCCTGATGGCCACACAGTCATTGAGATCAAAATTAGCAAAGGTTGTGTTAGATACTGTCAATTCCCATCTTTTGGGAGTTTTGATCCCAGCTGACATGCACAGGTTTCCCTGTGATTTAGAAGAAAAAGAGGAAGAAAAGTAAGACAACTGGTTATGTGAAATGCAATTTATAGACATAAATAAAAGCAACACCTGAGTTCAATCCCCATCCAGGCAGCTAACCCACATAAGGCTAAGCAGACCTCTCCCAACATGCCCACTGCTGCCCTTATCGGTGTATTTTCAATAAATCCACCTGTGTCTCTGGTGAATCCTCTCATCCCCACATACCTCTGGCCTACCCCCAGTTCTTCTACACACACAAAAAAAAAAAAATTAAAAAGAAAAGCTAATTTTTTTTAAGATTTATTTATTTATACATACAAGCTGGGGTACAGGCCAGAGGCGTGGGGCGGCGAGAGGGTTCACCAGAGACAGAGCGGGGAGCAGAACAGGCAGATCAGAAATACACTGCTGAGGGGGGCAGCGGGCGAGGCAGGAGAGGTCTGCCGCACCATGTGGGATTCTCCCCGGCTGGGCATCGAACTCGCATCGCACGCTGCCAACAGCTCCACAGTGCAGCGCTCAACCGCTTCGCCACTAGGGAGGCCCCAGAAAAACTAATTAAAAAAAAAAAAAAAAAGGTTCAACTCTAGGGAGACAAAGGAAATCTCTGAATGAACAAGAAAAACTCCTGGCACAAATGTTAACACTTGGGAATGTTGTTTACCATCACGCATTAAAGCTGAAAGGTATCCCCTAGCCTAGCAGTTTTACTCCTTGGTCCATATTCAACAGAAATTCAAGCCAATGAATAGTAAGAGACATACAGAAGAATATTCTTAACATCATGATCTATATGACCTGAAACTGGAAATAAGCAAGGGTCCATCTATAGCAACACAATTTAAAAAAATGTGGTATAGTCATAAAATGGAACACCATATAACAAGGAGGACAATAAATCACAGTAACATAGAAACACAGATGAATCTCATAGACAATGCTGTGCCAAAGAGACCAGGCACACACAACTCATATGTGCTATGATTCCATTTATATAAAGCTCAAAAAAAATCTGAAATTAATCTGTGTTGACAGAAGTCTGAATAATGAATTCCCCTTGACTCGAGGGATGGAGGTCAGGAGTGAATGGGAAGGGCATGAAGGAGCTCAGAGGAAATGAGAACATTCCATTTGTGGATCTAGATGGTTTATACATGGCCTGTTTTGTTTATAAAAATCTACTGGTCTTTTCTCTTGTAATATGTGCACTTTTCTCCATTAAAAAATGTTATATTTTCATGGAACATTTGTTTTTTAAAAAATAGGACAATTACTACATAAAAGTAACATACAATATGGAAGAGTGAAAAAAGGAGGGTAAGGTTCTTGCATTGCTTAAAAAATTTTACAGTGCTGATGCAATTTAGAGTTCCTTCAGACAAGCAGGGGTGTTGAAAATTAAAGTCCAATAAAAAATAGTAATAACAGAATGAATAACTTTCAAGTGAGTAAATATATACACATATAAAAAAGATACTATTCGATGAAAGACAAATCAAGTTTGGAAAGTAGAAAAAAATAAAACTGATTGCAAACGGAAAGCACAAAATAAGACAGTAGAAATAAATGCAAATATATGGGAGACATCAGCATGTGAATGGTAATTGAAACCACCAGAGAAAATGAGATTTCTCCCAGGGAGAGCAAGTATACTGAGATGAGAGGGGCTCAACAGTAGAATTTAGGGAAACAAAAAGATGAAAGGTCTAAATTGAGGAAGACAAATCCACAAGTGAAAATGGAAAGTCTGGGGCCTCCCTAGTGGTGCAAGGGGTTATGTCTCAGCACTATGAAGCTATGAGCAGCCAGTGTAGCATGAGTTCAATCCCCAGCCAGGAAGATTCCCTCATGGCGCAGCAGACTTCTCCTGTCTTGCCCACTGCTCCCCTCAGCAATGTACTTCAGTAGATCTGCCTGTTCTGCTCCCCACTCGGTCTCTGGTGAGCCTTCTCACCTCCCACACCTCTGGCATACACCCCAGCTTTTGTATGCATAAAATAAAAAATAGCAATTAAAAAACAGAAAATGGAAAGTAACTCCTAGAGAAATTTGAGGAAGAATGAAGCAACCTGGCTGCATCCTACAGATTCTTTCCAAAAGTAGGATGGTGACAATTTACATCCAAATCAGGAAATCTTTGGAATTGTGAAAGGAGACCCCAATTAGATGGGAGGCTAGGACACAGGCAGAAACTACAAGCCAAACTGGAATGTGCAGGAGTGGAATAGTGCATCTTTTTCTGTGCCTATTAAAGCCATCCACACTGAGAATTATTCTTCTCATCTCAACATAAAAGTAAGACTTGGTATGCCAGTACTAACATTTACACAAGTATGCTTAAAGGAAAAAAAAATTCTTTCTAATAAAAATTTCTTCCAGAAATTAGTGTTTGTTTTAGAAGATGACTCACTGATAATTGTGTGCCATATGTGGGTGGACGGTCCAAGAATGGATAGGCCAAATATTCTGAAAATTTTCATTCCTAAAAGAGTGGGAGGCATGAAAGACAGAAACTAAAATCAGGGTGGGCATTCCCCCTTAAAAAAAACAGAGAACAGTTGTGTATGGCAATGAAGTAATTTCCAAATAAATCTGAGCAATAAAGACCAATAAATATTTTTCTTACTTGTCTACCTAAAGGATTTTGCAAAGTTTTAAATGTGTTAATAGGCAAAGTGAATTTCAGTGGATCGGGGAGAATTATGAAAACCAGTATATTCTAAATTGAATTATCCAAAATATCTTTCTTTTACCAGATACTCTCTTCAGAGTAGCCTTCCATGGAAAACACTTCAGAGAATACTGGAGTAGGCACTAATAAATGCTCATTGCCAAAGTCATTTTCCATGTGTGACTGAATGAGTATTTGACCAGGAACAGGAAAGTATCAATGTGGATGGAGCCCCACAATAATGGACATGAATCTTGGGTTATCACTTCACTTCCTGAAACCTTCTTTTCTTTACCTCTATAAATTCAGGAGTTCTAACTTGATCAACTTTTAAGTATTACTTAGCTCTTAAAATGTATGGTGCTGTGATTTGTATGTAAGTCTAACCAGGATCTAGATTCCTACCCTCGATTCTAGATCCTAGAATAAGCTACTTCCATCTGGGGACTCTTGTCCAACACTTACTAAAGACTGAAGGGCCCACAGCTTATTGCATTCCTAGTGAATCATACCCCAGAGGTGTGATTATTTTTTATTATCTCATGATAAGCACCCCTTGTCATTATTTATATCTTAATTTATGTCACTCTCCCATTAATTATGTCATCTACTTAGCTTCAATTAAATTGTTTTGACATTAATTTTCCAGGACAGTCAGTTATTCATTTTGATGGGTATTTTCTTTTTTAGCATCTTCTCTAAGGTTATTTCTGATAAATATAAGGAACTCGGGTCTACCAGTGTAATAAAATCTAAACCTGGACCCCTCTTTTCTTGAGAACTATGCAGACTAAAAAGAAGAATCATCTCTCAAGGTGCTAATCCTCTCAGAGAAACGGAGAAACTGGCAGGTATCTCCCTCTTAAGAAAACTGCCTCAAAAGGCAGTTTGGGAATTAAACATAGGAAAATGCAGTTTAATAAGAAAATGGTATTTTTAAGCATAATATTTCTATCCCTAGCTATGTAATAATCTCCAAGGGAAATTTATTTATTTTTTATTTTTTAAAAGATTTATTTATTTATGCATACAAGAACTGGGGTGTAAGCCAGAGGTGAGGAGGGTGAAAGGATTCACCAGAGACAGAGTGGGGAGCAGAACAGGCGGAGCAACTGAAATACACTGCTGAGAGGAGCAGCGGGTGAGACAGTAGAGGTCCGCTGCACCATGTGGGAAGTTCCCTGGCCCAGGAGTGAACTTGAGCTGCAGTGGCTGCAGTTAGCTTCATAGGCTGAGACTTAACCAGTTGCACCACTGGGAGACCCTCCAAGGGAAATTTAAAAGCCAATCATTATCACTTACATTTCAATTGGTCAAGCTTTTAGAAATAAACTGCAGAGAGTATTCATTCCTTGGGTCCCAGGACACTGCAGGTCTCTCCCACCTGATTATTATGACATAGTCACATGCATACTTCTCTTTTAAAAACAAGACTTTAGGGGATTATTGTAGGTCTAAAGCCTACAGAAACCAATGGCAGCCATGATGTTCCCTTTAGAAAACCTAGTATTTCTCATCTGGGCTTGCCCCTTCACCTGGTCTACGTTCTAGCACCGTGACCATGCAATGGCAGAGAAGTCATCTACAGTTTGATATTTATTATGTGGAAATCCATGCTTAGGCAAATGTTAGGAATCACAGGAGATGCCTTGTATGTACCACAGCAACAATGCAAATTTATATTAGCTGATTCTACCTCTTTTTCAGGGGGCACCCTAAGTGAAAAAAAGGCCAATAAGCAAAATGTTGATGTAGAAACTTAGTAAACTACAAGTAGAGAGACAATATGGAATCATGCTAAATTCCACCATCCTTGCAAAGTTAGAGAAAATTAAATTATTACTTTTATTATTGAATCAGTGTGTCTAATAAAGCCAAATTATAACCAAATAAGAATTCTGCAAGCTACTCATGACTTTCATGGTTTATATGGACTCATAACATGGAGAGCTTGTATATATTTGAAGTTTATTATAAACATCATCACTGCTAAAATAAAAAGCTCCTCAACTTTTACCAATTAAATACAAGTTTCACTAAAGACAGCTATTAAAATTACATAGCCTGGATAAACAGGGAGCCCAGTACATAAGATTCTGATGAACATAAGATTTTGAAGAACAGCCTAAAACAACCGCACTTACGCACTTACCTTGTAGGCAAAGTGACCTAGTAACAAGCTGTCAGTGACTGAGGTATTTGCATCACTTTCCAAGATGTCAATTCCAAATTCTCTGCATGAATAAACTTGGAAGTTTTTCAGGTGAAGATTACTACTTCTAAAAATCTATAAAACAACAGTGTATGTTATGGCAAAGATAGGAAGCTTGATTTTTCTTGCAGACTTTCAGTAGCTTCTTTAATTATTAAGTATAAATAAACAGGCTATACCATCTTTAAGCAGCTTCTGTCCATCAATATCTGTAAAGGCACTGCAAAGTTAATGTGAGGTCAGCACTAGTTAATCCTGTTTGAGAACATTCTCTGTGCCTTCATTCTCCTTATCATAACTGATATGTTAAAAAAAAGTCAATGTGAATTCTTCACATATGCAAACTAAACTAACTTTGCCACATCATACAAAATTAATACAGAAAAAACTGAGCATTCAAGGCTTAACGTTTTTCTTGGCATAGTAGAGATAATTAATACTGCCAGGAGGGCCTCCCTGGTGGCGCAGCAGTTGAGCACTGCGCTGTGGAGCTGTCAGCAGCATGCGATGCGAGTTCGGCCCTTGGCCGGGAGAGTCCCACATGGTGCGGCAGACCTCTCCTGCCTCGCCCGCTGCTCCCCTCAGCAGTGTATTTCTGATCTGCCTGTTCTGCTCCCCACTCTGTCTCTGGTGAGCCCTCTCGCTGCCCCACACCTCTGGCCTGTACCCCAGCTTGTATGTATAGATAGATAAATCTTTAAAAAAAAAAAATACTGCCAGGAAATTGCAACTATGAAAGATATAATTCAGCATGACATTCATTGTATATGGACTCAAATACATGCACATATATTTACCACAACTTGGGTTACTGAGCTCAAACAGGGATCAAGTATTAATGAAATTAATACTATTAATGTTAGTGTTAATAATCTCATTGATCTAGGAGACACGACCTTTGTTTTACACCTATGATCTTAGGCAAGGTCTTTAACTTCTCCTAGGCCTCAGTTCAGCCATTTTTTTAAAATCAGAGTGGAGGTTAGGACAAGAAATTAGCCTAACAAAGGCATTCCTTTATTCTTTCAATAGGGCCAATTTTGCTTTCATATTTTAAAGTGGGAGCTTCCTTTTCAGTTTCTTGCTTCCAGCTGTTAGTCTTTGTGGCTGGATTTAACTGGAATGGATAATACAAAGCATAATAAGTCAGGAAAAAGACAATACTGATGGTCTTACTTATATGTGGAATATAGGGACACAAAACAAAGGAAAGGGTCAGGCAAAACCAAGCCAATAACAAACCATAGAATTCTAACTGTAGGACTGAGGCTACCAGAGGAGGAATGGGAGGGTGGAAAACAAAGAAGGGGTTAGGAGCCTAGTGGACTATGGGGGAGGACTATGGGTTCCTTGGTGGTGGGTGTGGTATGTTGCCTTCATCTGAAGTTGTGTTTCCCTATACCGCTAAATCATATACAGTGCTGTAAAACAATGATACCTCAATTTAAAAAAAAAAAAAAAGAGAAAATTAAAATTATTTGTGAATGTATATGGTCAAAATGTACACTTGATATTTCATCAGTGTTCTGGGAAAGTCAAGATACTGATAGAAGGAACTCACATGCTCTTTCTGTGTGTTAGAGATTTATTAAGATACTACTACATCCATTTCTGAGGATGATTACAATTAAGAACAAATAGAATACTCAAAACCCATCAACTACTATATAAAAATGTAAAAATGATAGATTATATCACCAATAAAAATTATATAAAATGTGAAAAAATAATCAAATAACTTGCATTCCCCATTGTATATACACTGACTGCTTTTATAAAATAGTAGTTCTTTTTATAAAATAGTAGTTCTTTGGAGACACAAAGATTTTTAAAAAACAGAACAGTCATGATCTGAACTGATAACTTGACAACAGTTATTATCTAATGACTAGCATCAATCCAAGTTCTCGCAAATATATTCAAAAACAGCAAACACCTAGCATTAGCTAAGGAACCTGGTTATTTTAAAAAGAAACCAACACACGGTAGCGAACTGTACCATTTTTGGTGTGAATACAGTTTTTATAATGTGCTCTGATCTCTCTTTCTTCAAAAAGAATCAATCCGTGTTTATGAGACATGTTGTGGACAGGGTATTTTTCTCAAATCTCATTAACATACATATAGAAGGGTCAGAACGCCTGAGCTGGAATCCATGAATTCTCAGCTTTATAACTTTAGCCAGTATTTTACCACCACTACCCCAGAGAGTTTTCTTATCTACAAAAGAACTGTAATGATAGAACTACTTCCCTCCAAATTAAGATTGAGAAAATTTCAAAAAATATGAATTATCAACACGATCAAATAAATGTAAATTTATGTTTTTAGGTACAGTACAGTTTATAGGTATACTAGGTACAGTAGGAATTACACCTAGTGGAATATTTTCTTTAAATATCTGTATACATGACACCTAAGTCTAAATGACGTATGAGAGAGTCAGGGATCTCTCATAATGAGAGTTTATGTAATTCAAACACAATGTATTTTTTGTTGCTGCAGAAGTTACTTCTGCTATTATCATTTCCAGAGACATCCTCTATCTATCACTACCTTATCCTGTTCCCTAACTATAATTATAATAACAGTTGTTTTTGTGTGTCTACAATATGAAGATCCAGGGTACTTAATAGGCAGGTATTTATCTAAATCTCTAAACAGATTTTCTTTTAGGTACTATTACTATTTCCATTTTACCAGGGAAGTAGGATAATTCAGGGGATTTGCCTTAGGTCACACAGAGAGAACTGGGAACATTTAAGAGTTTACATGGCTATATGTATCAGAGGTTGCTATTTTCAAATAGGCTTTCTAAGCTATAATTCACATGCCATAAAATTCAGCTGCTTAAGGTCTGCAATTGAAATATTTGAATACAAATACAGACATGTGCAACCACAACCACAGACAATTGGAAAGCATTTTCACTTTAAGAAGAAATCCCATATCCTTTAACCCTAGTTAACCATTAATCATCTGTCTCTACAGATTTCCCTATTCTGGAATTTCATGTGTGGAATCGTATTATATATGTTTGTGTGTGTGTGTGTGTGTGTGTGTGTGAGATTAGCTTCTTTCACTTTGCATAATGTTTTTAAGATCAATCCGTATTGCAGTATTTATCAACACTTTGTTCCTTTTTATGACCAAATAATATTCTATGATTTTAATATACTAAATCTATTTGTACATTTGGTGAATATTTGGGTGGTTTCTATCTTTTGGCAACATTACTAATAATGTTGCTATAAACATTTCATATGTTTCTGTGCAGACATGTGTTTTTATTTCTCTTGGATATATTCCTAAGAATAGAATTGATAGAGCACAGGTATCTTTATGTTTAATCAATTAAGGGAACTACCACACTGTTTTCTGAAGCCTCTAGATATTTTAATTCCCATCAGTGTTGCATGAGACGGTTTTAATTTCTCCACATCTTCAACAACATTTATTATCATTTTTATTGTAGTCATTCTAGTAGGTTCAAAGTGGTATTTCACTGTGGATTTGATTTACATTTCTATAAAACTGTACTGAACATTTTTTCAAATATTTACTGGCCATATGAAAATTTGGATATCTTCTTTGAAGAAATATCTGTTCAGATCCTTTGCTCATTTTTAATTGGGTCTTTTCTTTTTTATTATTGAGTTTTTTTGTTGAGTTGCAAGAGTTTTTTTATATATTCTAGATATAGCCTTTATCAAATATGTGATTTGTAAATGCTGTGCCCCTGTTTGTAGGTTATGTGTTCACTTTCTTGAAGAGATCTTTTGAAACACTGAGATTTAATTTTTATAAGGTGCAATTTATCCTATTTTTCTTTTGTCTATTGATCTTTTGGTGTTATATCCAAGAATGGGTTGCCAAATCCAAGGTCATGAAGATTTACCTTTATCTTGTCTTCTGTGTATTTTAATGTTTTTGCTCTAACATTTAGATTTTTATTCTTTTTGAGCTAATTTTTCTAAGTGGTGTAAGGCTCCAACTTCATTCTTTTGCATATGATTATCCAGTCATTTTCCCACCATTTGTTGAAACTATTTAAAGGTCTTGGCAGACATCCTCATGAAAAACCAGTTGTCCATATGTGTACAGGTTTATTTCTAGACCCTAAGTTCTATTCCATTGCCCTACGTGGATACCCCTGTGCCAACATGACACTGTCTCGACTGCCATTTTTCGTAGTAAGTTTTAAAATCAGGAAGTGCATATCCTCTTACGTTATTCCTCTTTCTCAGGATTGTTTTGGTGGTTTACTTTTTAAATATAATACTTTGCTATTACGTTATTTGATCTCTTCACTCGCCGCATAAAAGTAAAGTTCAAAAAGCATTCACATTATTTCAACTTCTGGTTGATCAAATTTTAGAGCACAAGGGTTGATCTTTAAGGATCTATTTTTCTTTGATGGGCTTAGGACTCTCGATTGCAGAACTTGAGAAAACTGACTCCAATGACCATCTTTCAATATATTTGCTTTATTAGATTATTTCCCCTAGAACAAGGTTACTGAGGAGCAGGAAGGCAAGGTTTAATCCTTTAAAAGGCATAAATTGTTTCTCTGTATAAAAGGGACATTCAACAAATTTTTCTACTGGATTTGTCACACCTATATTCTAAGTGCTTATGGGAAACAAAGTACTTTTTAAAATTAAATGAGGGCAAAATACTAAATACAATTGAGATTTTACCTGTTAAGTACCCTCATTATATGTTTGGGGGCTTTCTCCATTCACAATAATCTTTCTGCTGCAGGATATATGAAATAGATATCCTACTTTCTCACTATGACTCAGTTAAATGTTTTTATTCTTTTTCCTAAATGCTCCACAAACATTTTTCTTCATCTGTGTACCTTAGAAGCCAAATTTCTAAGTGGCAAAGACCAAGTGTATGCAATTTTCTCTGTGTTGCACCAAGTAGTGACCCTGGATAATAGTTATCTGTTGCTATTAACAACGAGCAAGCAAGGCTTCCTTAAAAGAAAATCATTGCGATAATGAAAAGTGTATGATAGAATATGGACTTTCTACTCTTAAGGGAAAATAGAAGAAAATCTAGCTTGTGATCAAAGTAAGAATGGCAGCTTGAGCTGAAACTTTTGTGTTCCAATGATGAACAGCACATTTCATGACTGAAGCATATGTTAGTTAGGATATTAGGGTCTCAAATGCACAACATTTGGGGTCTGGATTCTGTACTTGGTGTACTACTAATTAACTGTGTGACCTTTGGCAAGCCCCTTTGCTTTCTGAACCTTATTATTTTATGCCTAAATAGGCATGGGAGGGGAGGAAGGGGCAATCTTTATGAGCCCTCCTGACTAAAAATCCCTATGATTCTGCTGTTCTCCATGAGAGCAACTGAAAAGTCACCACAAAGTAAATGAAGAAACTCTGGCTTACTGACTAGGAATTTGCCCCCTTAAGAACTATCCCACATATACTATGATGCTATCAGTGCTCTAAAACCGTGATAATATTGCAAGCTCCTCTTGGAGAAAACAAATAATGTTTTTAATTTAAAAAAAAAAGAAAAAGAAAAAGAAACTTACCTGAGCACCACCTGCACTTCCCCAAACTGCGAAATTTTGGAATAGGGTGGGGCCAGTGCTATTATGCCAAGGTGGCTGAAACTTAGGGTATACCAAGAGACCACTCCTAGGAAATGAAACAGTGAAATTTAGCCAAGTTCTGTTTTCTCACTGGAAAATCTGAAAGTAATGGTAATGAATAAGCGAGAATAGAGATAAGACCTGAGACCCTTCTCTCTGACTTTCATCGCCCACGCCTCAACATTTCCATTGTGTCACCCTCTGTGACCTGCTCCCAGATGTCAGCAAGATGCAGATTGCCATGATCTCAGCCCATTCTGTCAGCCCCATCTAGACTCATTCCCTTCCCAGGAGTCTGCACCCCTTCATCCAACCCTTGAGAGCATGATCCCCCTATCTTGTCAGCTCACTTCTAAACTTACTCCCTTGGCTACCAGCATCTATCATCTCTCTACCCTTTGTTCCCCTTCCAGAAATGCCCCATCACTGCTGTACTCCAGCCGCCTCCCTCCCTCCCATCCCAGGGCTGTGAAGCGCTGCTGCACAGAAGCTTCATAATCAGTGAGAATCTCCCAGTACATGTGCCAACACCAGCCTCAACTGCATTTGAACATTACACAGCAATCAAACCTAATCCTTATGCCACTCCTTATTAATTTCCTAGCTGTACTACTATATAATATTACTGTCATTATTTATCAATATCAATTCATAAGATCTACTGTATTTCAAAGGTTTTCTTAGGTGCATTACCTAAGTCATCCCTAATTTTCACATTAAATTCCAAGTAGATCTGTCCCCATTTTATAAACAAGGATAACAACCTTCCCCCCCCCCAAAAAAAAAATAAAGCAATTTACTAGGAGTACAGTCAGGATTTGAATCAAGAACTGACTGACTGATGTCCATGTTTTTCCCATGTTCCCACATCCCCTGTGCCACCTTGTTTCCCTAGCCCTTGCACACCTTACAGTGTTCAAGTCACAGGCAAAGAGCTTCTTCTCTAAGGCTCATTTCCCCACTCAGCTCCTGAGCCCAGGCCCTCCAGTTGCTCAGGGGCTCTGCATTACAGCTGCCCCCACTCTCTTGGCAGTTCACTTGCTCTCTCTGTTGAATTTTTCTCTGGCCATAAAAGGCACACTCACCCTGCTGCCCGCTCAAATGACACGACTCTTCCTTTCCCTTCCCTTCACCACCCAAACTTTTATGATCCAAAATGTTTATACAGGACCTCTCTGGTGGTACAAGGGGTTAAGTCTAAGCACTGTAAAGCTATCTGAAGTCACTGCAGCATGAGTTCGATCCCTGGCCAGGGAGCTTCCCACATGGTGCAGCAGACCTCTCCTGTCTCGCCCACTGCTCCCCTCAGCAGTATATTTCAGTCAATCTGCCTATTCTGCTCCCCACTCTGTTTCTTGAATCCTCTCACCCCCCCACCCCCTCACACACCTCTGGCCTACACCCTAGCTCTTATATGCATAAATAAATAAATCTTTAAAAAATGCTTATACAGCTCACACAGAAGTCAAAACTTATATGCGCCCTCTGAGTGTTGTAACACAAAAATGCTAAATCATAAGCCTTACACAAATAACATGTAGATTATTTTCTACCCAAAGTTACCTTGTACAAGAATGTGCAGCATTCTGAGTGAAGGAGATAAGAGGAGCTTGTGATGATCCGCTGGTCACAAGATGAAAAAAATAGCCATAACCAGCAGCACACACCTTGTTCCCCTAAAGAAATTAAAGAGAGTTAAGGGATATTTATTCCACATATAACAGCAATGATGGAGAGTCTTCTTTGTATACATTCTGATTTTTATTCAATTTCAGCCAGGGTATATTGATATGGATTCATTTAACTTTTTGTTTTTCCCCTGGAGGTCAAATATATAGTTGACCCTTTAATAACATGGGTTTGAACTGTGCAGGTGCACTTACAGAATTTTTTTCTGAAGGTCACATATTCAGGTATACAACAAATTGTGAATGTCAGTTGGTTGAATTCCCATATGGGGAACTAGCATACAGGAAGGGCCAACTATAAATGAAAGAGAAAAGAGACCTAGAAAATCAAGATGAGGATCTATTACCATGTTGCCAACAAAAAGACTGCCCAACACTTGCGCAAGCCCTATTTATGTTGCATTTTGTCTTTTCCTTAGAAGTATTCATTGTTTATAATCAAGTATATAATAATACTCATAATAAAGATTTTTAGAGAAGATGTTATAATCCAGGAACAGATTTTAGAGTCATTTATTTTCACCAAATTTTAAATTATTATTTTTACAATTTCACAGATAAAAAACAAATGAAACTTGGAGGTACCGAATAACTGAGTGAATTTCCCAGTCATGGAGCTATTACTCGTCACAGCCAGCTCTATTCCTGTCCAAGCCTGGAAGTATTAGAGACAGCTGCAGTTCAGGACTAAGAAATGAAGGCAAGGCCCAGAACCAAGATACCAAACAATAGGATGCACGTGGAGAAATGTGGGGTGCAATGCAAAGGTGTTCACCGGGTCAAGAACAGAACAGGAAAGTTTTCTATGGCTTTCCCAAGAGTGAAAAAAATATACTGAGCCACATTCTTTGTATATCTGAGACATACAGCAGGGGAAGGGGAGAGAGAGGGACTAAAACAGGGGAGGGAAGAGCACAAAGGACTGTAGTGATGGCTCACAGGTGCTGTGGTGGTGGCAAAACTATGGGTACTACACCTGAGGGGATCAAATGCTTCCCCCAAATTAACAATGTTGTAAGAAAATAAATATAAAAAATAATAATAAAATAAGAACAAAATTGTATCATAGACATTCAATCAAGAGAAATTTCAGAGAGAAATTACCTGTCCAAGCAAACCAACTCCTTGAGGTGTTCATTTATTGCTACTAGAAAAAAAGTGAGTAAACCCTCAGGCACCAGGTAACCTGGTAGACAAGACTGGGGTTGTGTCTACTATTGCTACATAAATACAGATTTCACGTAAATGTGAGAACATTTTCAGTTCAGATCTAACTAAGGAGTTGCTCTCCTCACATGAAAAATCCAGACAGTATAAAATCCTTTCCTTCTCCACCACACAGAAAAAAAGGTTGTTCAACTTGCAAGCACAGAGACACATGGTTTAGGATGTGGGGCCAATGGCTACTAGGAGGCAGGAAAAGATACGGCATTTTGATGAGTACTTTAAAAAAATATTTTATTTATGCATACAAGAGCTAAGGTGTAGGCCAGAGGTGTGGGGAGGTGAGAGGATTCACCAGAGACAGTGTGGGGAGCAGAACAGGCAGACTAACTGAAATACCTTGCTGAGAAAAGCAATGGGGGTCTGCTGCATGATGTGGGAAGTTTTCTGACTGGGGTTGAACTTGTGCTGCAGTGGCTGCTAATAGCTTTAGGGGCTGAGATGTAACCCCTTGCGCCACCAGGGAGGCCCTTGAAGAGTACTTTTAAGGAGGATAAGAGTTCTGAAATTCTGTCATTAAAGAGTTTGGGTATCACCAAGGTTTAGACACAAAATTAATGAGGACAGGCTGCTGACATAGAAATTTTGAGCAAAGACAGAGGAAAAGATGGAGATTATCTGCAATTACTTAATATAATACAGACAATGAGGGGTATGAATGTGGTGGAAAGGGATATAGAAAAGGGTTAGAATTGCAAGAGGACATTTTGACCTGCTCAAGGACAGAGCTTTTCAATCTTTTCACACAGTTCAGGACGTTTACAACATTCTGAGTAAAGGACTGAGAGCGAAGATTCAGCTAACACCCTTTCAGTTATAGTTGTTCTCTATTCTTCATTTAATAAACTCATTTCATCCCATTTCATTCATTCCTGATTAATACTTTACTGACTTTAACTCCTAAATAAAAGGACTTCAGGTATTACTAACGGTAGTTCTATCAACCTGGGCGACCCACTGGCAGTTATATCTAGCTGTAGTCCCCATAGAAGGGGACTTTAAAGAGTCTATTCCTCTCAGGGTATTCCATGTGCTTCCCTAAGGAACACACATGCACACACATATAAGCACATATGCACACATGCACACACACACACAAAACCAAGCAAAGTCAATATGGGAGAAAAACTGAAATAGGTTGCTTTAAAACCAACAATATTCTGGCCTCATGTGAGAGAAAGGAGCAATGTCCCAATTCCCAGAGGCCTTCAGTCTCCAGGGAAACATGAGGGAGGGCTAGAATTTACCAAGACTGGGAGCCTGGCCAGGAGGCAGCCATCAAAACCTGGCAAGGGAGGCAGCTCCAGCTGACACCACCCCTGTGCTATTTTTTGGCTTTTGTTTGTTATTTGCTGTGGAACCAGAGTCCCTCTCACCCTGTGTATTTATAACTAGCTAGCTATCCCTCATTTTTCAGTCAGTTACAAACCATTTTCTTCCCGTGTGGACTACTGACCCATTCTGTTCCATACTTTATTATTTTGGATTCTGAGCACTTCCAATTTCCTGAAGCCATTTGAAATTCTAATCACATGTCTCACCCATATGGTACTCAGCAAAAGTGACTTTTGGATGTCATTGAATATGAAGTTGAATTACTATTCACAATGCTCCCCTGACTTTAGGGAACCAGGGCTGTCTCTAAGACCCCAATTATCTTAGAATGGTGTAGTCAGGGACAGTGATTGTCAATCATGGATGACTGTGTCCTCCAGGAATCATCTGGAAATACCTAGAGACATTTTTCGTTGTCACAACTCAGGGGGAGGGGTACAATTGGCATCCAGTGAGTAAGGCCAGGATGCTGCTATACAGAGTATGTAAGGACAACCTCTCACAACAAAGAGTTACATGACCCCAAATGTTAATACCACCAGAGTAATGAAACCCTGCTCTACAGTACTGAAAGGACCACATGTTGTTGAAATAAATCATATCCACCTTCCAGTAGCCTACCTCCAAATTGTGATGGGGAAACCAACCTAAATATAAAACCTAAATATAAAAACATGGTTAATTCCAATAAGAATAATTTGACTTTCTTTACTAGGAGGGCATTTTTATCTTTTTAATCAGATTTGGCATTCCTAAAAGAAACAACTATTAGCATTGAGTCAGCTCAATTCTTCCCTCTTGCTAGAAAACAAGAGATATACTCATGATTCTCAACTTCAGGAAGAATTGCTATCCCTGAGCTGTCAAATACAAGTGCCCACTCTATCTCTTCAGCCCTCGTGGTTACACAAAGAAGTAACAGAACTGTTAATTCTCAACTAGGATTACACAATGAAACCTTCCCCCTGCATTGGAAGGCTGTGTCTCCAGCACACCCATGAATCATGAGAAAAAACATGAATATGTAAGAACCAAGAGTGAAGAGATGGGGCTTCTTAAACACCCACCTCTTCTACAAGTATACAAACAACAAGAAAGGTAAACCGGAGGCTGAAATTGATTTCTTGGCCATATACCTCTATTTCGTTACCAATGAAATGCTGTGCCAGGAGAAGAAGGATTCAAACATCTCCAGAATACATTACAAAGACTACATCCTTCTTCCTCCCCTTTGTCAGACAGGTGCTCAGAGAGCATGTACGTTGAGTGAATGAATAGATTTGTTGAATCATCTGCCCTAGTGTCATTAGTATTTATGGAACATCTGGGAGATCACATATAAACACTTTCCAGGTACATTTAATTGACAGCATATCGCAACTTTGGTCTTCTGTCAGCCAATAAGGCCCACTTTTCTTATAAAAGCAGCACTTTAACAGTCTGGTCACATTATTTCCCAGCCCCTTTTACTCTCCATTCCAATTGGGTATGCTACAAATGATTCATGAGGAAAAACCACATATTTATGCAGGCAGCCGGCGGCTTGTGGGGAAGGGTTTAAGGCAAGCAGGGAATTTTGTGTGGAAATCAATTCTTTGCGGAAGTCAATGTATTATGGACATTCAAGCAAGAGAAATTCCAGAGAGAAATTAACTGCCCAAGTAAGCCAGCTCCTTGAGGTGTGCATCTATAGTCACTAGAAAAAAGTGAGTTAACCCTTCAGGCAGCTCTTAAATATACATTAGCTATTGAGTGGGGAGAACTAGGAAACTGAAATTGGGCCTTTAAACACAGAATTCCTTACAAAATTGATTCACAAACCAGAACAAATTCCCCTCAAATTAAATGGATGTTTCCAAAGGACTCGTCTTCAGGGTTTTTCCACAGACTGTCTGTCCTAAACAGAACACTGGTCATAGGAAATTTCCAGTACTTCCTTACATATGGGATACTCTCGAATTCTGGAAGTAAACAGTCCCTCACTGTTTGAGAGTGAAGACTTTCCTGCCTGCAGTTGATATGCTTATGTAAACTAAAGGATGGAGCCTTCTGACAGATAGCGAAGCATCCCCAGAAAGGAGTCAGAATCTCAGATGCTGGACTTGTCTGAGGGCCGAGATTCTGGAAAGGGAGTGCCCTGAGAGGCACATGAGGTGTGTGGAAAACCCCCACAAACCGGTTTTTAGAAAGCATGTCTAAGGCCTCGCTAAGGAGAATACAAAGGCATAACCCAGGTTCCCTAGAGATGCCAACAGGAAATGCCACTAGCATTTCCTCACCAGCAAAAAGGCACAAAGATACACTTCTCGGGGAAACTGCCCTGGACTTGGCTCAGCTGCAGTCTGGGCAGAGAGGCAGCCAGACCATTATGGCTTTGAAAACCAAAAAGGTGTATCACACTTGAAATCCCAGTACCACACAGGGTTGAAGGCCACTGAACTGTAAAGACAGCCAAGTAAAGATGCAGAATGGCAGCCAAGGTGAATGTCATGCACTGTGGCTAAGCGTTTGCTCCTGGGCTGTGGGTCAAGACAACTTGGGAATAACACACAGCTGCAAATCACTGCAGAGACTTAAGGATCAATTCAGTTTCTTCCCTGATTGAGGGCTAGGCCAGAAATTTGTAAGTCATAATCCTGTACTTGGAGGAGAGGGTTTACACTTTCAGGATCTGTTGCCCAGCCACTAGGATTAGGTCACCTTCTTCAAATCTGAATCAGGGCTTTCGTTTAGTTAATGGCATCATCCAATATCAATTTCCTGGCTTTGAAATTGCTATATGGTGAAGGTTATGATTACGTTATCATGGGAGAAGGGCACACAGGAACTGTCTGTTATATTTTGCAACTTCTTCTGAAGGTGAATGAGTCTCAACTTAAGTATTTTTAGTTTAAAAAACAAAAATAAAAAATCCTAGCTAATTATTAATATAGCAACTTTTAAAAACTATTTTGCCAGGCTGCAAGAAAGCTGAAAAGCAAAGCAGGAGAAAGGGTGGCAAAAATTGAGCACACACCATGATTGACTACAGTCCCTTAAGAGAGAGTCAGACCTTGACCTACTCATGTGCACAATAGAAAAATCACCACCCATGAAACAGCTCCTCAGAGCCCGGAAACATCTATCTCCTGGATATCAGAATGACCCTGGAAGAAGCAGGTCCTTCCACATTCTTTCTTGTTCTATATTATACACACACACACACACACACACACACACACACACACACACACACACGCGTTGTTGTAGCCACCTTATCATCCCTTTGTAATAAAGTGTAAATAAAGTGTAAAAGTACTCTGTGTATCATCCACATAGGACACACTTAAACATAAACACTAACTTATCATTTGCTCAACGATTGAAATGACCTTCATTGATCCTAAAGGTCAAGACGAACTCATAAATTTTAGGTTTTCCCACATACCCCATAGACGGTATACCGTCTATGCCCCCAGTAGTGATACATTCCCAATAGTGGAAAGCAAAAGAGACAGCAGAGCAGAACACCAGCAGTATAGCTGAAAAGTTGGCATGAACTATATAAGATTTAACACTGACAGATGAATCCCAAAGTATCTAAATGCTCCACACATTAAACATCTTGTTTTGTAATCATCAAAATGATTATGGAAACTTGGAATGTATTCTTTGCTTTCCTCTTTCTTCCACCCCCTCAAATTTTGGTTAAGGAATTATACCTACATTCATTCATTATATTCAATACATTTTTACTAAATAATTACTATTTTCAGATATTGTGCCAGATTCTAAAAGCTAATATGCTACTGAAAATAGAAGTACACAATGTGAAGGCCATCAAAGATGAAAGTGTCAGGAATATACCTAATGAATATTCCCAGGGAACCTACATTACCAGTTTAAATGAAAACCTCATTCTCAAAACCACATGTACTGTAATTTTTTTCAATTTTGTAAAGTGAATATAGGAGGAAGAAAGTAATTGAGTGAAAATTGAAGACATCTGATGGGGATCAAACTGCTGGTTTTGGCCTCCATTTTTTCATTTCTAACTACCATTGGCTCTACAAGTCAGTCGGAGGGGCTTAGGTGACCTGTCAACATTTAACTTGGAGCTCTGGCCCCCTGGACCTATAGCCAGTTCAGTTCTTTTCTGGCTGACCAGTGGCCAAGACATCTGCCCAGGAGATGAGGCACTGCCCAGTGAAGCAAAGTCAGATAGATAACACCCCAATATTCACTGTGGAAGTTAGATGCATTCCAGCCTCACACAAAAGATGAGCTGGACAACGCTTATTGTACATGACTTTATTTTCCTTTAGATGCTTCAATGTACACAAGGTTGTGCTACCCAAAAAAGTGTGTAAACATAGTTCTTTAGCCCCAGTGTTTGCCAGCATAGCTGCCCAACAACCCCTATAATCACCAACAAGTTAAATGAGCTCTTGCTGTTCTGGGTCTAGAGTTGGTTTCCTTCTATCCATGCAGTTCTGCCTCCTTTACTCACTGGCATATTAGCTGCCCCCATTAAGCACCTAAAATGGTGTGTAAGTGCTGTGCTTGGAATCAACATAATTAAGAGTTTAGAGAAGGGTTGAGGAGATAACCAAGACTTTTATTAGAGGTTATTGAGCTGAAGGTAATTAAAAGCAGATGATCAGAGAGAAGTTCATTGTCTCAGTTCCTCAGAAACTTAGCATAATTGTGATGGCACATTAGAAGCTCAGAGGAAAGTTCTGGAAGAGTAAGGCCCTTAACCCTTTCATAGATGATCCAGGGGATAAAAAAATCACTGGAAGAGGAGAGACTAAATACCCTTCTCATGATTCTGATTCAAGCCCTCATTTGAGGATCTCTCACTAAACTATACCCAGAAAAACTGGTTTCTCAAAGTGTTTAGAGAGACATTTACAAATAAAAATTACTGTTGTGTTATATAATGGGATAACAATCAAGGCCATCATTTAATTGACTCTGACATGATCACATATACCTCATGACTTTGCTGACCCTCAAACACTCGTAAAGGGTGACAATATGAACACATTAAAGTAGTTAAGATAGTGACAATTTAATAAGAATATCTGGGATTAAAACAAAAAATCAGCAACCACAGTGAATCAGCAAATAGCTCAGGAAAAGTTTTTAGTTTGCATTAACCTAAATGACCACAAAATAATCAATATCTACTTTGTTTTGCTCCATATAAATAATATATATATATTACTATATATAACACAAAATCATAAAGTACTTTTTTGATATCAATATGCAATAAGCAAGCACTTTATACCAAGCCCTGATGCTACCACTCTACGTAATAGGTGTGTGAATTTTTTATCCTCTCAATTCCGATCCTCCTGGTTTAACTGAAGATCTTACCTCTATAATATTGGTGGGGCTGCGGATATAGATACCAGATGGGGTCAACATTTCAGGACTAGAAAGTCCCTCAGCACCAGAAACACTGACGACCAAGTTGTTTCTTATTATATTTCCCTGTTCTGACCAGACTGATATAAAAAAAAAAAAAGATAAATCAAACCAAAAGATTCACAAGCATAATTAAAATTCACACAACTGAACATTTCTGATGCTACCAATTCACAGTATTACTCGTATAATGTGTATATATGTATATGTATACATAGCCACACAGTAGATGTAGTGTACCCTTTTCAAATCTATACCTGTAGGTTCTTAATTCTCACATCGAACCAACCACAAATTGAAAATATGTACTTAATGGGCTTATGATGTCTGTACTGAACACTTTTTATTCCTATCATTATTCTCTTAACAGTATAGTATAGGAATTATTATAACAAGTATAATAATGCAATTACATAATAATTACTTTGTATTAGGTGTTATAAGCACTCAATAGATGTTTTAAAGAATATAGGGGCATATACATAAGTTATAAGCAAATACTACTCCATTTTATATTAAGGGATTTGAGGTTGCATAGATTTTGGTATCCCCGATGAGGTGACGGGGGATCCTAGAAATAATCTCCCATAGATACCCAGGGACAACAATCATAAATGTGTATGTGTATGTGTGAAATGATAAAACATTCATATATGTTAAACAAATTTAAGATATCTAACATTTGTCATCAAGTCTATCTATAAAGTGTTTGACAATTTAAATGGATTGTAACGAATTTAAAACCAATTTACATATTTACCATTTTCATTTCCAGGAATAACCTCCCAAGGAATGTATCTTATTTCCATGTATGTCCCTGAAACAAACAATCGTGTTAATTCAGCACATCACGTGCCACTTAGTAAAATGAGGGACATTGCAAAAATATTTCTTCGTTTTGATTTGACATATTTTGATTTATGTGTGTGTGACCCAGACAGAGATATAGACTACAGAATTTTTAGTTCTAGAGTATCACGGATCAGTTCATTTTAAATTTAAAGAAGGACAGAGAAAAAAATATACTGTCTTATGTATTAGGAAGACCCTAAATGAGGGCCTCCCTGGTGGCCCAGGGGCTCAGGGCTATAAATGCAATGGCCCACCACAACTGCTTGAGTTCAATCCCCAGCCAGCGAACTAACCCACATGGCACAGCAGACCTCTCCTGTCTCACCCGCAGCTTCCCTCAGCAGTGTCAATCTGCCTGTCAATCTGCCTGTTCTGCTCCCCACTCTGTTTCTGGTAAAGTCTCTCACCCACCCCACCCCCAAACCTCTGGATTACACCCCAGTTCATCTACGCAAAAATAAATAAATCTTTATTAAAAAAAAAAGGACCCTAAGTGACTGTCTCCTTAGTCAAATGCTGCACATCATGTGTAACTGCCTGCCTCATCTCTAGCGTTAAAATTGCCTACCAACTTTCTCCAAACCTTTTCTCTTTCCCGGGAAGATCTGAAATATCCTGTTTCTACAGGCTGGACAGTAGCTGGGACCTCATACTTCAACCACCGAAATGGTAATTTAGAATAGAAGAGAGAGAAAGGGCACACTATAAAGAGACAGAGATTACTCACCTATGTGGTATCAAGAGACCAGCCCTACAGAACTCTCCTTACTATGTCTTTAAGCACTTTGGCTTCCCATTTCAATTCCTAAGTTTGGGTGTACAAACTCCATGTATATATGTTGAGTACTTTATCTGTAATGTGCTAATAAACAAATGTTCTAATTCCCTCACCTGAATACAGTGGATCTCAAGAGCCTCCAATTCACAACAGCCAAACAGTAAAAACTAAATTTATTCTGCAGTTGTCTTTCTTGCCTAGTTAATGTCTACTCCATATATTGTTTTTTCTGCTAAAATAATTATGGTAGGGTACTGTCCTGAATTTCTGCTTCAAGTTTCAGCAAATTTTTCCCCTACACAGGCAGAAGGAAGAATAAACAAAGTCAGCTGTCCATCTGTGAGTCTGATTCTCCGTAGCTGTCCTTTTCAAATCAAAAGATCTGTCTAGACCTAACTGCCTCTATAATACTTAGTTCTTTGTCTTTTTAAAGCTGGAGTCTGTCAAAGCAAGTTTATGTGAACTGCATTTCCTCACTAAATTGCTTCCTTCTTAGAATTAGAACCTTCATAACTTTTTTTAAGACTTATTTATTTATGCATACAAGAGCTGCAGTGTAGGCCAGAGGTGGGGGGGGTAGGAGGCGGGGGTGAGAGGATTCACCAGAGACAGAGTCGGGAGCAGAACAGGGAGACTGACTGAAATACACTGCTGAGGGGAGCAGCGGGCAAGGAAGGAGAGGTCTGCTGCGCCATGTGGGTCAGCTCCCTGGTGGGAGATAGAACTTGTGCTGCAGTGGCTGCTGAAAACTTCATAGTGCTGAGACTTAACCCCTTGCGCCACCAGGGAGACCCATCTTTATAACTTTAATCTCAACAGATCATTCTTAAATGAAACATATACATATTTCCTCTGATGGTATCACAGAATTAGTTTAAATATAAAATACTATTTAGCAAATATAGTTACAGTCTTGCTTTCAGTGACAACCCCTGGCTTGCTTTTTCATTCTGATAAAACTAAAGACCCTTTGTTCATTAATTTATTTCTTTCAATAAACATACCTATGAGGCACAGGTTAATGGGCTAAGTGCTAAGTATAGAACGTTCACATGAAATCTAATGGCAAAAGCAGACATTAAGCAGGTAATCAGAACCATGATTATAATTTTAAATAAATAAGAACGGTTGCTAAAACAGTTTAAACAGAGGGACTAGGAAAGATGGGGAAGAGTATATTGCAAGAAGAGACAAGAGTAATAGGAACAGAGTAAAAGAGCTTATGCCAAGGCCCCAATGCAGAAGAAAGTTTGGTTCTTTGAAAGTATTAAAACAGGGCCTCCCTGGTGATGCAGGGGTTAAAGTCTCAGCACTATAAAGCTATTGCCAGCCACTGCCACCATGGAGTTAGAGCCCTAGCCCGGGAGCTAACCCACATGGCATAGCAGACCTCTCCTGTCTTACCCGCTGCTCCCCTTACCAGTGTATTTCAGTAGATTGCTTGTTCTGCTCCCCACTCTGTCTCTGGGAAATCTTCTCACCCCCCACACCTCTGGCCTACACCCCAGTTCTCTTATGCCTAATTAAATAAAATCTTTTTAAAATTTTAAAAAAGAAAGTATTAAAATAAAATAAGCAAGTAGAGCTAAAGCACAGAGGAAAGAAAAAGATAAAGACAAGTTTACAAAGGCTAATAGTTGTAAAATTATTGAGAGAATCTTTTAAGCCAGGTTATGGATCTTGGTTTGTATTCTGAGAGCAATGAGAAACTCTTAAAGGGTTTTAAGGAGAGGAATGATAAGATGCAATTTGAGATCTTTAAGGGAACACTCAAGTTTTGCAAGGGAAATGAAGTTTAGGAGACAAAAGTACATACAAGTGACCTGTTAGAAGATCCTGAAACACGGCTTCTTCAGCAAGCCACAGGAGCATTTAAGAACAGAATTCAAGATCTCTAATTCCTTGGCTAACATCCAGATTTGACACTGTGAGACTGTACAAATATATTGGCACCCACATATTTATGTGCCTTTGAAATATTGTGAAAATTGTTGACCATCAACTTTAGGACCTCACACCATATATTATTAACCTGAACTGAAATGTCACTTATCAAAAAATCAGTTTCCTATTCAGTAAAATTTAGTAAGCTAATCAGTGATGATTAAATTCAAACTAGCATTTTTTAAATGTGGCCTATTTCTAATGATCAGAGACTATAACTTTTGTAAAATGGGGATTCAAATTTTAGGACAATTCCTTTTAGAAATCTGTGTCCTAATCAAGAACACCAAAATTAGGCGAGACCATCACTTACCCACCAGCAGTGCATGGCCCAAAATGTTGTAGAAGACATTTCCATCGACGATCAGGCCCACAGTCCTTGACATGCTGAGGCCTCTGCTGAAGGAGCCCCACACAGAGCACCCCTTAATGTAGGAATCTGAATTGGGAAAGTGAGGTAAAAATCTGAATGGAATCTCAAAGTTTCCTTGGATCAAAGTTTCCTGTTGATCATCTCCAAGGCAAACTTTAATATAACAAAAACATCCCCCCACACAATAATAAAATTTCAGGAAATATGGAATAAGATGTAGCAATCAAATAAGAAAATGGGCAACTCACACCAATACTTCTCAAAGATACCAAAGACCAGCAAGGTAGAGTTGAAGTTTCAAGTGTTAGAAAAAGAAATTATCTGAGAAAGAGATACGATGGCCAAAGAATGCATGGCTGCTAAAAATTCCAAATGGCCACCATCTTTTCTATCAACTCTAATCAGCACATCACACCGTGACTAAAGAGAAGTGAAGGACAATGAAAATTACTGTTTTGTGACCAATCCTAATCTTTAAAAACTGTTCATTATAGCTTTTTTTCTTGAGATGTGAAATAATGCTTTTTGCCATACAATATTATTCTTGACTCAAGACAGCCAAAGATTCTTATTCCTAATTGTAAGCAAAGCTAGAGGGTAAGGTGAGGATGGCAACTCCCGTGTTTGAATGTGGTAGTCTTCTGAAGCTGAAGCTGACGTTAAAGGAATTGACACTTAAGAAAATCCATGACATTGACTCCATAGGAATATTATATGATCCTCAAATCAACTTATGTGGGCTGGATCAGCCAGTGAGTAAGTATTTATGAATATACTATTAATATTTCAGGAATTACACACTGTATTTGGAAATGTAAAATGAACAAAATTAAGTAAATTCTGCACATGGTTATCTTCTATCTGCTGGAGGATATGCAGATTAAAATACTTAAAATTTACTGATTGGATAACTCAATGATAAATTCTAGGGAAATGGAGGTTTTACATTATTTCCAGGTATTGGGAGATACTACATGAAGGCCAAATGTTTAGAGGACTGGGAAAAAACTTTGGTTTATGGCATTATCTGACTTTTAAATTGAATGAATAAAAAATTTTTCAGCTAAAATACCATAGATGCTTGGTTTCCCCTTGATTTCAGTGCCCCTAATTACCAAGCATACTCATATTGCTCAACAAGGTTCCACCTCAATAAGTTCATCCATCCATAGTCACTACTGTAAGAAACAAGACCTAGGGCCTACCCGGTGGCACAGCGGTTGAGCGCTGCGCTGTGGAGCTGTCGGCAGTGCACGATGCGAGTTCGACGCCCGGCCGGGGAGAATCCCACATGATGCGGCAGACCTCTCCTGCCTCGCCCGCTGCGCCCCTCAGCAGTGTATTTCTGATCTGCCTGTTCTGCTCCCCACTCTGTCTCTGGTGAACCCTCTCGCCGCCCCACGCTTAGGGACTGTACCCCAGTTTGTATGTATAAATAAATAAATCTTTAAAAAAAAAAAAAGAAACAAGACCTAAAGCTAACCTTTCCTGACTCCAGATGTCCACAAAACATCACCCTATCAGAATATGCCTGCCCATGTGGGCAACTAATAGGTCCTACTGTGTTTATAGACCTATTATGGTGGAGTTCAGGGATTGATTAATCTTTAAAAGTAGGGTGCAAAGATTCCAACACCTCCTAACTCTAGTGGCTGTAGGCAATCAGCAACAGAGGGCACAAGACATTTTTCAGAGCAGGAATAATAAAAGATTCTTTAGCAAGCATGCCAGAAGTTTTTAATCTCTGCTTAATGTGCTATCCCCTCCCAGGCAACACATGTGCATTTTAACAGAGACCAAGGGGGGATAATGTATTAGTTCAGTGGTTTTCAAACTTTTTAAAGCATTGAACCTTTTTCCTAATAAAACCTAATATATAAAAATAGATCAAAGTGCAGCTATTCTGAAGCAGAGACTGGGGGAAGTGGCTTAAGTGAATTTTGAAAAAGGGAGGATTTTGATATTCAACTGCTAACTCCTATGTGTCCATTATCCTCACTTATACTGGAGTTGACCCCATGCAAATATTCTGCAGCATTATAAATACCAGGAAACCAAAGAATCAGAGGGAAGGGTACAAAGATGCTGGCCATCCCAGAGATTAAAGCAGAGGTCTTGTTAAGAACCATCTCTTGAAATGAATGTTAAAAATAAAATGGAAGAGATCTGGAAAATTAAGAGAAATAGGCATCTTTGGCATGTAGATGATTTGTAGAAATGAGGAGGTAAAATGCTGCAATTGGCTAGCTAAGATCTTGCCCCCAATAGCCTCAAGGATTACTCTGTCAACACCTGTTGAAATCCCAGCATCTCTCTGAACCACCAACTACTACACATAGTATCTGTTACCAGGCATCACCCCGAAGCACTTCCTTTTTAAGGAAGGCAAAATTTGAATGTGTGGGTGGTAGAGGTACTGAGGTGTGGCAAGGTAATGCAGAAATGGAGCTGTCATCATCATTACTTGGGATCTGAACCCCAATTCTCTGACTCTATACATTAGCTTCTGATACTAAGTTTTTGTGCCCAAAATTCCTGTGTCCCTTCAACTTTGGATCATATTCTTTCCTAGCTCTGATTCTTTGGGCTTTTTTGTTTGTTTGTTTGTTTGTTTGTTTGTACGTTTGTTTGGTTTTTATCCAGTTGTTCTCACCTGCTTTTGATCCTTCCCTGTTCCCTTCCCATATCTTCAGTTCTAGAAAAGATCTGCACGCTGCCGGTTCCAAGTTTCCAGGGTAAGTACCTGGTTCTCAGCCCATTCTTCTTGATTTTCCCCAACAAAAGATTATTCGTAGTTAGGATGACTTCACATAGAAGTGCTTTGTGCACTGCCTGGATTCCCACAGCTTTGATGATTTATTCTTTTCAATATCAACTTGCCTGTAGTCACAGTTAGAAAATGGCAGAGGCCACTTTCAAAATACAGATTTCTGTGACCCATTCCACGTCTGTTGTACCTATACTAATGTTTCTCAAAGTCCTTGTTCCAGAATCATAAGGTATGCTTGTTAAAACTTCAGATCCCTAGCCCCACCTTAAATCAGAATAAACTGGGCAGGTTTTATGACTCAAAAAGTCAGTAACTTCCCCACTGATACTTTTAGGTATAATAAAGTTTGAGAACCACAGATATAGAGTATAATTGTCCATCCCTGAACCACTCCCCATGTCCCTTCTATATCACTTATTATGACTCCCTGTAGACAGTGCCTTAAACATGGAAGAAGAAAAATATGAAGTCCTAAGTGGGGACCCCCTTACCTCTCATAGCTCCCACCAGAGTCAAGGAGCTCAGATGCTTATGGAAGGCTTGCCCCAAGTCCTGGAACTGCACACCCTTCAGCAGGACCCGGCTGGGCTGCTCTGGAAAGGACTGAACTATGAGTCTGGCCCCCAGGTCCCTTGCTCCCAGCTCCTTCTCACTCTTGGAATACAAACAGTTCTGCAAATTACCTGAAACACAAAATGAAGCTGGGTGGGCTCAAGATATATCCAACATGCTTCTGGAGAAATCGCCTAGTTTGAAAGGCACTGACAGCAAAAAGGACAAGCCATTACTGCTTATTTCATTTAATAATCTTACTTCCTTTTTACTGTGATTCTTTGGATTATTAATTAAAACATCCAATAACTGGGACATAATGTTGCCTTCACTCTATTATTTCCAGAAGCCCCCAAATCAATCACCTTAATTACTGTCACAAAGAAGCTGACTATAACCCACAAACTCAACCTAAATAGATGTTTATTTCAATTCAAAAGATCCCCTGGAGGGAGTGTGCAATAAAATGACCTTCTCGTGGTTAATAATTGTAGGGAAGAGATGTGAGCACTGAATGTAATCACAGCTCTTTCTTTTAGTTTTAAGCTGTCCAATTGGGCTTCTCCTTTACTTTGATGCTTTACAGTTTGAGAACTTAGAAATAATGCCACCACAAAAAGAGCAAAGGGCTCCAGAGGAGCAACTGAGCAGCCCCTATATCAAAGCTTTCTTCCCAATGGTGTCCCCAGAGAGGACAGAAAACTGCATGGCACAAGGCATACACTTCCTTCTAACACATAGCATCTGGTGGTGTGAAAAAAACCTCACAATGGAGAAGAAACTGTCTCCTGAACTCATTATTTATAAACCAGGTTAATAAAACAAAGAAGTGACCAATAATGCCAAATGATGTATCATTCCACAGTACATAATCCACAGTAAATTTCAGAATCCAGTCATTTGTTAAGACACAGCGAATGAATATATAAAAGGTAAAGAGACATTTCATATCTTTATGCTTGATCAAAATTCTGATTATTTGCATGAATGAGCCCCATGATATTTTTGAGAGGTCAGACCTTCTAATATTATACTGAGCTAACTCATTCCCATATTTCAATCCTACACATAGAAAAGGTAAAGGAATTTTTTAATATTTTTTTAAATTTATTTATGCATACAAGAGCTAGAGTGTAACCCAGAGGTGGGGGAGGGGAGGGGAGAGGATTCACACCAGAGACAGAGTGGGAAGCAGAACAGGTGGATCTACTGAAATACAATGCTGAGGGGAGCAGCGGGAGAGACAGGAGAGGTCTGCGGCACCACGCGCATTAGCTCCCTGGTCAGGGAACGGACTCATGCTGCAGTGGTTGCGGATTGCTTGATAGTGCTGAGACTTAACCCCTTGTGCCACCGGGGAGACCTTGAAGGATTTTTTTTAATGAAGGTCTATAAATTTGTTTTATATTGTGAATTTTAAAATAATGTTTATGAACTGTTGTGAAATCAGGGTTGGTTTTTTTTTCCATTAGGAGCTAACAAATGTACAAAGATCGATGCCTAGAAGCAAGGCCTCACTCGCAGCATGACCAAAGGCAACATTTGTTAAAATATGATCTGAGATTACCTGTAGGAGACTATCAAAAGAGACTGAATGGAAGACAGAATTCAGCAGAATTGTATGTTAGCAGTCACTGAATTCTAACCCACTATAGCCAAACATTTTTCAGAATGACACATTTGTGAGCTTGATGACCAGAATGGTGGGGACTAAGGGTGTGGGGTCAAGGTCCCTTTGACCCAACTGCATCCCAACACTATATCCACTGCATCTCTACAGAGAAATGATGCACAGCTTTGACCCCAACTTTGACACTTTTACCAGGCTCCAGGCATCACCAGACATGTCTACTCAAATGCTGGTCTGGCATCTCAGTGTTGACATGCACACAATTAAATTCAGGATCTCCACTCTCCCACCCAAACCTGCTCCACTTTCCATCTCAATAAATAGCCTCATCATCCATCCAGAGCTCATGCCTGGGAGTCATCCTTGACACCTACACCATCCTAGATCCAAGGTGACAAATGATGTCTTCACAACATGTGAAAGTCTCATAATCTACAGCCTGGGAAACCAAAACATAACCTACTAAACTAACCATCCCTGAAATAGATGTTTAATAGGCACATCAGTGTGATTCAGTGCCTGTTACTCTATTAGAAGATAAATTGACTTTTTCAAACACCTAAAGTACATGGTAGCTCACTCAAAATACAAACCCAAAGGTGGGAGCAGGTCTAGTCAGTAAGAATTTGCTGCCTGTGCCATGACCCTGCCATGAGTTTTCCTGAAGATTTTAGAAAAGGTGTAGAATCAGAGATAAGACTTCATTATAACTTCTAACCTGGAAATTTAATTCAATTCTCCAGATTTATTTCTTTAACAGGGATTCTTTTCCCCCAGAGAAGTAATGAATTTCTCCAGTGGGTAAAGTTTATCTCATCCACAAAGTTTTTGAGGGCAGGAGATGAAATGATAATTTATCAGGAGCTTTTTAGAAAATGCCAGAACACTATGGATATGCAAAGGTGAAGGGCTTAGTCTCTTTTGAAAGATGTCAACAATGCCACTTATCGCTGGACAGTAAGAACATTCTTTTTCATTCTTTGCACTTCTCCACAATATGCTGCTTTACCTTCTGAAGCACTGGCCTCCCGGCATGAAGTAAGGAACTTTGTCCTCTCAGCAGTGAGACTGCCTCTGATGGTGATACTCCTGCTCAACAGGGCTACTGTAGCCTTTAAAATGTAGTGTTCTCCAGCCACCCAATTCTCCGCGAAGTTGTGAGAATATCTGAGGGGAAAAAAGAAAAAGAGCCATCTGAATATAGTACTCCGAAACTTATTAGGATTCATTAGCCACTAGATTAGTGTAATTCTCTATTGGGAGGTCTATTTCTTTAGAAAACCTAAAAGAGAACAGTGAATCATGGTACAAGTAGGTGAAAGTAGAGACAATGTGGGCAGATGTTCTTGATTCATACAAGAAAGGTGGATTGAAATATTCAAAATGCTTCTGCTTTGTAATGTTCTTGTCAAAATGTCTAGTATCATTTGGCATAAAAATATGTCATCAAAAGACAGAATATCCAGACATCAAGGCAGTTAAGATCTCATCTTCTTCCCTCTAAGGGGTCCAGACAGACAGTCAGTACCTCAGGGGTGACCTCAGGTAGAGGTTTGCACTGCACACACTCTCCACAACCACAATCTCTTCCACAGCTTCGACACCTTCAACATCTGCTCCACTGATGATGACAGCTTCATCCCCGGGGTGCCAGTCCACAGCATCTTCCAGAGCCAGGACTGTGTCCTGGGCAGAGGCAGGTGTCCGAAGGTGGGTGACAGTTACTTCTGAGAGAGAACCTAAAGCAATGCAAGGAAAACTTGCCTTTAGACATTTTAACAACACAAATGTGATATCATTTGGTCAAAGAATACCATGAAAGAAGAACCTAGGAAAGTAAACACCAAACCTTCCCTTTTTGGATACTATTTTTCTCAGCTGTCGCACAGTAGCAATTAAAGTAACCCAGAACAGAGAGTAGTAGGATGTGAACAATACACACTGCATCAGACTAAACTTACCATGGAATAACAGCTGCTGAATTCCAACCACAATTCCTTGGATAATACACTTAAGAGTGTTCTTCAGTTTCCTCAGTAACAGAGCAGAAGTAGTAAGGCCTTTCCTCTGAGAGTTTTAGGTGGATTAAATGAGATAATAATATCTATGAAGCAGGTTGTCTGAACCTTATCACTAAATAGCATTTTAGTCTTCTCTCTTTCCTCCTTACAATGTGTTTGGAGGATGAAATTTTACCATCTCTTTCTTATTTCAAATAAAAACAAATGAGAGGCGCGCCAGCATAGAAGCTCACCAGGGACTTCTAATCTGAAGACCTCAACTCACTTGAGAAATGTCAGTAGAGTAAAATTCAAAATGATCCTCGGTCCTGATGAGTTGAATGATCCCCTCTAGATACCTGTACCCCCATGTTCACTGCATCATTGTTTACAATAGCCAAGAGTTGGAAATAACCCAAGTGCCCATGAACAGGGAAGTGGGTAAAAAAGATATAGTGTATATACACAATGGAACACTACTCAGTGGGTTAAAAAAAAAGATGAAATCTTGACATTTGTAACAACCTAAATGATTATACTTAGTGAAGTAAGTCAGGTGGAGGGAAATAAATGTTATCTTTCACACATATGGGGTAAGTAAGCAAAACAAAAAAAGTGAATTAAATAAAACATAAACTTTCAGAATACAAAACTAAATCAGTGTTTATCAGAAGGAAAGGGGGTAGGTGGGTAGGAAGGTAGGGTAAAGGGAGTCTAATACATGGTGAAGGATGAAATTGGACTGTTAGTGGTGAACTTAATGTTGTCTATACAGGTGCTAATTAATGATGCCCACCTGAAATTGATGACATGTTATAAAGCAATATTACTGCCATTACAAATTAGTTTCAAAATTATCTATTCAAAGTCTAAAACTGGGTGTATCGAGGAGAGAACTGCTAAGGAAAATCAAAGACAGGGGATCTCGGACTCTGGACATCTTGCTCTGTATTGGGTAACAGCACGTCCATCTGATACTCCCTATACCGGCATGCAACTCCTTAACTATCAAAGATTCAAGAAGGCCATCTGTCTTGCAATTTGTGCTGATCTTTCCGGTGAGGGTCAAGACAAAGATTTTTTAAGGCATTTTCTGAAGCACTACTTCAGAAAACACATGGGTCACTCCCAACTCCTTCTTCTTTCCTCAGTACATTTCCTCCCTCCTTTGCAATAGATCATAATTTACCTTTAGCCCACAGCAACTTACTGTCCTCCCTTGTTGCACTAAAGTAAAGTAATAATGCTTGAATCTCTAACTACAGAGGTGGCCAACAATAAATCATTTTCAAATTATTTTAAACTTTCCTCTTTATTTGTCTCTGTGTGTGTATGGGAACTTGTACCGATAATGTTGTTCTAGGTTTAGAAAGGTCTCTGGGTTAATGATATAATTTCTGAAGTTCACTTGGGCTATAATTTTATCTTAAAGAAATTCACAGAGTTCAAAATTTCTAATTATAGGGCAGGTGAAAATTAAGACATAAATCATCCCCAAAGAAAATAATATTAATTTTATTCCTTGTTTGTATGTTTTAACCTTTGGGAACAATAAAATGAAATAAAGTTTATTTATATGTATATGCATTTATCTATGTATTTCCATAATTCTGTCTATGACATTTGCATAGACATATATTCCCTACCAAGCACAGAAAAATGTTTATCAAAGACAAAATGCTATTAAACTCTGAGATCAGTTGTTGACAAAATCAATATGCAACAAATACCTCCTGTGCACCAACACATAAGCTACAAGTGACTGAACCATGAGTAGGGACACAAAGATATTTCTCAACCAGCCACCTTAACCAGTCACCTTGTAAACAATAGTCAAGTCAGATTGAACTTAAAAAGACAGAGAATCTTTGAAGTGAATTTTTAACTACTAACATAAATATATGTCTTTTCAATTGTCAATGCAGTAAAATTCTCCTCTAACTTACATCTCATTGCAAAAATAGCATGTCTATGTGTATAATTGAAACATCAAGTCTGGGGTTCTTCCTGGTGGTACAAAGGGTTAAGTCTCAGCACTATGAAGCTATCAGCAACATGAGTTCTATCCCTAGCCAGGGAGCTGACCCATGTGGCACAGCAGACCTCTCCTGTCTGGCCAGCTGCTCCCCTCAGCAGTGTACTTCAGTCGATCTGCCTGTTCTGCTCTCCACTCTGTCTCTAGTGAGTCCTCTCACCCCCCCACCCCATACAATCTTACATTTCTAATTAAGCAGTGGACACTGATCTATGGTTAAGCTACCATTATCGCCAACTCAAGACTCTCAAAATAATTATAATAATCACCTGAACAAGATCCCAAGAGCTCTTCTTTTGACCATTCTCCATTGCTCTTTTTTCCAAACTTTGTATTATCTGCATTACATCCCTTCTTTGTTCATGAATGTGCATTATCTCCCTACAGTACTCAGTAATAGCACCACATTCTCCTCCTGACATTCAAGACTCTCTGCAATCAGACCCTACTTTATGGTCCCCTAGTAAGTGCCCTAATCCAATGGGCCTGGTCTCTTTGCCTCTTCTAACTAGGTTGTTCCTCCCTCTATCCTTTATCCCTTTGTCCCTTCCCCTGTGTGCCTGGCCTTCTTTGCCTTCCCTTTCTTACAAGCACAGCCTAAGTCCCTCCTCTTCCACTGGATTTCAGGAAAATCAGCTCAGGCTCGTCTCGACTCCTCTCCTCTACAGACCTTATAGAAACTTGGATTCATTTTTGAGTAAAAGTTCTACACGTGCCTGGGGTTGAGTCATGCTCCAGAATGCCTAGTTTATTTGTGAAATCTTTGAGTTGCTCTGCAAACAAAAGAAACTTACACAAAGGATCCAGTGGGAAGAAAAGAGGTTGACAGAGAAAGCACAAGTTCTGCATCAGACACAGACTCTCTCTCCTGACCACACACATGGTCCATGACTGAAGTTGAGAAAGGAACTGAAGGAACTCCCCAGACAGCCTATGCCCCTAAGCATCCTCTGCCAGAGGCTCTAGCTCACTATTTCATTCCTCAGAATGATGTTTCACTCGGTTCCTTGGAGAAGCCTTTGAGAGCTGCCAAACTCTATTAAAATCAGTGCATCACCATGCCCATCTCAGCTCTAGTGCTTGACACATTGCATTTATCCTTTATTATTGTGATATCTGTTTCTTGCATTAAACATGACAAAGCACTCTACTTATTTTTGCTCACCATCATAGCACCAATGCCTATCGCAGAGTCTAGCATATAATAGGTGTTCAATAAATATGTACTGAATGAGGAAAATCATGAATGAGACAGAGAAGCAAAGTTCCCAAAGTTTTGTTGTCCAGGTGATCCAGTGGGACCCTGAGTGGAAGACAGAGCAGGTGGTCACCACACCTCATCATGGAATACAGCATACTCCTGCACCTGGGCATTTGACCCCTAGGCAGCAGTGAAAACCTGCGCCCATGTGCTCAGTATTCTCCTAGAGGATACCAGCAGCAGAGACAGAGATGAGTCAGCCCCAGCACCTTCCTGAAGAGAAGACAGTGACAGAGAAAGCCAAAAATAGGAGGAACGTGCATGAAAGATGCCTCCTCGTGACTGGCAGCCAGACTAGTCCATGAACTCAAGTGGATTTTGTCATGAGAACACCTACCACAAGCAGGCAGGAAGAGTGAATGAAGCCAGCGGTACTGTAGGAGTTAGGGGTGGAAGGGAAGGGGCAATAGAATTTGTATAAACACCACTGAAATATATCCATAGGCTGAGCAGGCCCAGGAAAGCCTGGAGAGACCTGAAGTATATATTTCAGTACTTAATTATTTTGCAGTTTTTACAGCACCCACGTCTTATCTCATCACCCCAACAGTTAGCACCTCAAAAGCAAGGCCACTGTCTTATGTCTCCTTTATACATTGTCACAATTCCTGATACAGAACCAGACTCATCAATAGTGCTCAGATCAGAGGGATTTAAAGTAACTATTTTGTATATGGCCTCCAGACTAACACTTGCAAACTCCATCAGATATACTCCTAAATGCACATATCACATCCAATATGCAAAAAGCAGAATAACAACACAAACACTTATTAAGAACTTAGGAAAAAACATAGCTAAGTAGTTTTACTCAGAAATAAGAAGTTTAGTTCTTGTTTTAACTTTTTTTTCTTTTAAAAGATTGTACAGATTAGGAAGCTAAGATGTTTCAAGGACAAGATTACAAGGTAAAATGATATAAGCACCAAGTTGGGTGTTCTGAATCTAAAGTCAAAGAACTGGACACATAACGGAATTGCCGGTCTCTGGAGATAACTGAGTTGACTGTATCCAGTCACTTTCATGCGTTAAAAAATTATAGTCCTTATTTCATAAATGTCATGTAAGTGTTGCATAGGGTGGGCTGATCAACTTCTCTGGTGAAGAAAGCATTGCACATATTTCAAACGTGAGTCATTGCACTTCACAAAACTCTTAAGAAACCCAGATTGGGTGACTCCCTTCCTTTCGCTACCACAATTCAGAAAACATAAAAACACAGTTTAATAAGCTCAATAATTTATGAATATACTTAAATGAAAAAGGGCCATGGTCTTCACTTGTAATTTAATGTAATGTTTAACCACTTTGGGCTTTCAACATTGACCTGTTAACCAACAAACTACTCATTTACTCCCACTAATGACTTCTACTCATAATTGTATTTCCTACAAATTATTGTTCAAGCATTTCAGTGCCATTCATCCATAATTACATAGTCCCAGAGAACCATCTTACCAAATGGGCATGGAAGGAAAGAAAATAATCTTTGTGGGTTAACACACTTTAAAATCACTGTTTATCTTGCAGGACTTCAGTCTTTATTCCAAGTGAATAATTGCCAAGATCGTTCCAAGTCATTTAGGAAAGGGGGAAAGGAAAGAAAAATCATTTAATTAAAATAAATTTTATATCTTAATAGAAATGTAAGGAAATTCACAAAAGAACTGGAAACATTTTTCTCAAACATATGCAAAATATTGCCCCATTATTTCTGAATGCAGCTTCACCATTACCCATAGCCAAACAAAGAATGCTACCCTCTCTTTTGTGTGGATGAATATTTGTCAAGCCCTGGGAAGAAGACACAAAGACAGCAGAGTCCCTGTCTTCCAGGGACTGTCCTTCATGACCAGTGCAGGAAATAGACCCACAAATGCACCAAGTACTAAGACACAGGTACACCCAGCAGACATGGAGCACCTCACTCACACAAAGGGAGTAGCTGCTTCCAGAAGTACTCCTCAGAAGGAGGGACAACTGACTGGGTCTTAAAGGATAAGTCAAACTGGGCCAGATTGCAAAATAGCCAGAGCACTCCAGGCAAAGGCTGTCTTGTTTTCTTTTGTTCTTTTTTTATTATTATTATTAATTTCTGGACACACCCTGCCCAGAATCTCTGATGTTTGAGCCCTGTTCCTGACTATTCATTTTACCCTTCTGCCAGGAGAAGTTAGGGTACAGAACAGCAGATATGAGTTTTGAGAGGGAAAGAATAGAAAAGCCTGCCCTTCTTATTCTCCCTTCTTTCCACCAGTACCTGACCCAAATCCTGTGGTTATTACATACTATCCTGAACAGCACTAGAAGGTGAAGGGTAAATAAAGGGATGAGAGAAAGGCTGATTATGCCACCCTGCATTTCTGTGCTCCAGAATCTCCACTGTGCCAGGAACAGGCCTTTGAGCCACAGAAGTCACATCCGGGGCTTCTGAAGAGGGGATGACAGCATGTTGTTACTAGTACTCAAAAAATGAAAACCAAAAATTGAGATTATAAAGTCCAGATGAAGAAAGCTGTGTCCACAATATCTCATGTTGAAAATGGACATATTTCTTCACATGATTAGTCTTATACCCAGTGGTCAGCTGATGTAGTTCCATTAGCATTAGACAGCAAGGAGCTTTAGGTGAAATAGACTTTTGAGGGCTCATCTTGGTCCTTAACCACAAGGTTTATAAGCATTTCTTTGAGAAAAATGCATTCCAAGCTCCAAACAACCAACTTACAAGGCAACTCTTTGAACCCAAACCATTTGTGAATTGGAGGCAATCCAATTTACTATACTTCAGGAGAGAAAGTTTGACATTAGCATTAATATAAAACTCCCTGGCAGACCAAGAGAGGGAATGGGGGCATTTTTCACATACCATTTCCCTCTGCCCCTGAAAACCACTGGCTGTGACATTTCCCTTGGATGAAGACAAAACCTGTCGGGGGATACCGCATGTGCTCGGTTCAGTCTGTGTGAACCAAGTCTTCTGCATCATGACTGGCTAATCTCTGGTGGCCTTGTCTGAGCAGGGAGCATGTGCCTGCAGGAAGGGGAAGGCAGGGCAGAGCAGTCTCTAAATGTGCAAATCAATTGGCTGCACCCACTACTGATGAGCAAACATTTCCATACTGTGATCAAAGAGAATTGGGCACAGAGTCTGTTCCAACGCTATCTAGCCTCTTGGCACAAAGGTTTAGACCAAGGCTGACAAGGTGATTTGGATGCTGCAGTGAGCAATACTTTGATTAAATGCCTTTTCTAGGGGTATAAGAGGAAGGGGAACTTTTGTTTCTATGCACTCTAAGCTTTACTTAAAAATAAGTAAATTAAAATAAGTGACTGAGAATAATCAAAAGTTCAAAACACGCAGGAAATAATGCGCCATAAGATAATTGGAAACATCTGAAATACTGTTTTTTCCTCCTGTGGGGATTTCAGACCAATTCAACAAATGCCATTCTGAGGTCCTGCAGAAATGTACTGAAGTCTTTTATTAGAGGTGTAAAACCTACTTGGTCAGAGTTGAAGTCTTCCGCAACTTGTCTAATGCACATTTCTATTTATTATCAAATGCACACACATGTGTATATATAGATGTGTGTATACATATATGTGCTATTATTCATATGTATATTCAGATATATTTCTAGCCAGGGAATCACTTCAATAACCATCTTATGGGGCCTCCCTGGTGGCGCAGCAGTTGAGCACTGCGCTGTGGAGTTGTCGGCAGCGCCCAGCGCGATGGAAGTTCGACGCCCAGCCAGGGAAAATCCCACATGGTGTGGCAGACCTCTCCTGCCTCGCCCGCTGCTCCCCTCAGCAGTGTATTTCTGATCTGCCTGTTCTGCTCCCCACTCTGTCTCTGGTGAACCCTCTGCCACCCCACGCCTCTGGCCTGTACCTCAGCTTGTATGTATAAATAAATAAATCTTTAAAAAGAAGAAAATAACCATCTTATGGTTTACAGTTTAGAACGGAGGTGACAGTAAGGAGAGAAAAGACTTATTTCACAACAGTTTCTATTTAGGAAGGCAATTAATGTATTATGTTCAAAATAAAAATATAGAGAGGTTAAAAAGACAATGAATGTACCCACAATCTTAATACAGGAGACAGTAGGATACTTCTTTCCCTCCTTTTCCTATGTTCAGATGTAAGCAAACATAATTCTATATATATCATTCTTGAAAATTCTCTTACATAGTAAGAATACCTTTCAGTTTCATTATATATTACTTATGAATATGGTATCATAGTATCCCACTTTCAAAATATGTATTTGTTTCTTCATATTCAGCTTTTTCCTAATACTCTGCTCTCATAAACAATGCGGGTGTTAGCTCACTTGAGCACAATTTTATGCACATTCATGATCATCTCCTTAGAATAAATTTCTAGAAGTGGCATTACTATATTAAGGCATGGACCTGATTCTACAACTTTTGATGTAACTGCCAACATGTCTTATAGGAAGATTACATGTGCTTTTACTCCCATATTGGTGGGCCTTCTCATCTACAGAGCATCGACTGCCAGTGCCTCAAACTTCTACTGTGTCTTTTAACATTGGTGTATTTTATTGTTCAGGGGAAAAATTGTTATTGTTGTCATTAGTACTTCTTTGATTACTGAAAAAAAAAGGTAGGAGAAAACTCATAAAAACAAAAAAGAATCTCTCCCTCACTGAGAATAGAGGATAAACTCCTGCCTTCATCTTGTACATTCATATGGACAGGACATTTACACTAATTATAGTGCTATATCTATTCATATCATTTGTTAAACAATAATTTTTTTCCAAAAGTTCTTTATAAAATACATGAATCTGTATCTGAACCAAATAAGAATTTAGTGTATCATAAAGGTAACATTTAAAATTCCCAGCAAAATGATGCTGTATTAGTTTCCTATTGCCATTGTAACAAAGATTACCACAAAACTAGTATCTTAAAACCACACTAATGGGGGCCTCCCTGGTGGCACAATGGGTTAAGCACAGCATTATGAAGCTTCCCTCAGCAGTGTATTTCAGTCAATCTGCCTGTTCTGCTCTGTCTCTGGTGAATCCTCTCACCACCCCACACCTCTGGCCTACACCCCAGCTTGTATGCACAAATAAATCTTAAAAAAAAAAAAAAAAAACAACCCGGCACTAATGTATTATCTTACAGTTCTGAAGGTTAGAATTCCAACGTCAGCGGCAGTGGGGCTGCTCCTTCTTGGGGCTCATAGGAAAAGTTGTTCCCTTGCCCTTTTCAGCATTTGGTGGCTTCCCGTATTTCTTAGCTCCTGTTCTATAACCCCTCCTCTATCTTCAAAGCATATCACTCCGATTCCTGTCCCTATTCTCATATCCCCCTTCCCTCTCACTCCTTCTGGCTCCTCTGATAGGGACCAATGGGGTTACACTGAGTCCATCTGGATAATCCAGAACAATCTCCTCCATTTCAAGATCATTAATCACAGCTGCAAGTACCTTTTTGCCAAATGACGTAAACTTTGTGGCTTCTGGAAACTGGGACATGAGCATACTTGGGGGTAATTTTTCAACCTGTGTTGTTGATATAGTTGAGAAAACTGATCAGCTATTTTATAAAAAGTAATTTGCATACTATACCAAAATAAATTCTAGTTGAATTCAAAGAGGGATTGGCATACATCTTCTGCAAGGAGCCAGATAGTAAATAGTTTTGGATTTGAAGGTGAGGCAGTCTCTGTTACAATTACCCAACTCTGCCACAGCAGCTTGAAGCAGCAGACATAATACCATAACAAATTGGCATGGCTGCACTTCAATAAAATTCACAAAAATAGGCACTGGGCCAAAATTGGTCCATGGCCCATAGTTTGCTGACCCTGGGTTAAAGACAGTAATGTGAATAAATGAGAGAGAAACAATAAAAGTACCAGGAATCCAGAGTAAATTTTATAGTCTTTTTATAGAAGAACTTTCTAAACATGAAATCAAAGGCAGAAACCATAAAGGAAAATATTTGTATTTTTTGCCAACACAGAGATCAGAAAATGCCACAGAAAAACTGAAAGGTAAATAATAAACTGGGCAAGAAATAGGTTCTTCGCTCCTCTATGAAGAAGGTTGCTAAGGAATAAAGCCCACTTGGGATTCCAAAATAACTCAAAAAAAAAAAAATAAAATTGAGAAAATTGTTGCAGAATCCTGGAAGGAGTATCTTGTTTGTCTTTCTGCCACAGGTGAACACCTATGTGTGTGCAAAACAGAAGCGAGCCGTGTGTGTGTTTAGTTTATAAAGAGAATGGAATGAATATTAGTTACCTCCCCTTCTGGGCCCCGGTTTCATCATCTATAAGATGAAAGCAATCATCCCAGTCTTTCCTACTTCACAGAGTTGTTGTGAGACTTAAAGGAAAGAATGGAAGCAGCTTTGAAAATTATGAAGTGCCAGGATCTAGGTAAAATCCAATTTTAACAAATACTGAATATAAAACCAATTCAAGGATACTCTTTCTCCATGACCAGGCTGAAAGCAATACTATTAACAGTATTGCTTTGATGATACATATGGGGGAATTCTCTTTGAAGGAAAGCTCCTGTCTATGTAGCATCCCATTTACTTAGCAAAGTTGAGCTTCTTTTGTTATGCAAAAAGTGTAAATAGTGTAAAATCAAGAGTATACTTACTATTTAATAAACTAAAAGAAGATTGCTGGCTGAGACTGGAGCACCTACAGGAATGGGGAATGGGTGAAGGTTGGAAAGTGAGGCAGGAGGTGCAGGCAGGGATTCCCCATTGGGTGCCCTACTCATATCAGAAACTTTGCACTCTCCCCTAGGAATGACAGAAAGGCACCAAAAAGTTTTGAGCAGCAGCATGATATGGACAGATCTGTATTTGTGAAAGAGCACCATGACTCCAGAGTAAAGAATGAATCAGAGAAAGACAAACGTAGCAACTGAAAAATAAACCAGCATGCTTAAACGATTGTTCAGGCTCCCATTGATGATATCATAACATCAGGTGAAAGCAATGGAACTGAAGAGAAGTAAATGGGCCCATGAGTTACCCACGAATTAAAATCAAGACTTGGTGATAGACAATACAAGATGGAGAAATAGGAGAGAAGGGGTGCTGTGAATGACAACCAGAGTTTTGGCTGAGGGATTACTGGAAACAAAATAAACACCATCCTTCTCACAATAATAATGAAGTCGCTTCATCAAATTAAAATTGTAGACATATAATATTAACAATAACTAACATTGTTGAGTAGCGTATCAATGCCTGTCAGTGTGCAAAGTGCTCTACAAGTTTCCTATCATTTAAACCACATAACACCACGATAAAATGAGTTTTAGTATCACCTCCCAGGTAAAAGGGTCCAGGAAGCAGCTCCCTGGAATCTGCTCCATAAACTGGGAACATCTGAAGTGGTTGGACCTGATCGGCTCTCCCACAAGCACTTGGGCAAGTTTCTGCTCTTCTTGAATGATTAGCTGTGCTAGACTTACCTTCCCTCAAGCAAAGAGTGCCCCGTGTCATAAGTAACTTTAGAAGTAAGGAAGAGAAGAAATTCGCTTCATAGCTTGTTCAAGAATTAGCCATATGCTACATCATTGTTCTTTAGAAGTTCCCTCTTTGACTTTGGGCCAAGTCCTAATATTCACTATTAAGACCTTGCTGACCAAGGCCCCATATGTATATACTTAACACAAGAGTGGCCAGTCCAGACCAAGATTCAAGTAGTCCTGGATCTCCTACCTAAAAACTACCTTAAAATCAACTTCACTCTTTTCATAGCACTTTCTAGACATAATCAAATCTGGAAAATAATATAATTTTATTATATATTTTTATTCTAAATTTTCTATTAGTTGTATTTCTATTCATTGTAAAAGCTTTGGTTTTGCTTAGCAAAGTAATGGATTGGGTTTTTTCCTCCTAGTCAAACTTCAATGTAGGCTCTCCAGGAAAACTTTATTAATTTGCAATTCCAAATTAATAAAAATAATAAAAATGTTAAGAGTGTCAAATTCTTAAAAAGTGAACAAGCTATTGTTTTTACCTGTCCAATCTCTTATTCTGGTTAGATAATACATCTCTAATGTTGAAAAACCTCCCCCCACCCCCCAGAACAGATAGTTTGAGGTGGGTTCCCATACCTTTGGTCCAAGATGAACTACATGGCCAACCCATCCTGGTCCATAATAGTATCACTTCCCTGATCAAAGTAGCAGGCTCCATGATGGGCTATGACGTGACAGAGGAGAGTTGAAGCTTTTCATTTAGTTATTCACATAGTATTTCTACTGAGTCCAGGTACTGTTGCAGGCAGTGGGGTGTTGTCAATGACAAATACAGGAACACCTCTGCCCTCGAGACATACACATTCTCCTGAGGAGACACTCAAATAACTACAATAAATAGGATTAACTAAACTGCATATAATAAGTTTGAATGAAATAATAAGGGGAAACAAAAAAAGAAATCTGTAAAATGGTGACAGGGGAAGGAGGATGCTGGTATTTGCCCAGGAATCAAACAGCCATTGGAAAAGAGGCATCTAATTCTTCTGGAATAAGAACCCATCTATGCCTCTAGAAGGGGGGGAATTTGATTGAAAATGAAGCCAGCTCAGGGGAAAGCAGAACCAAGAGATGCAGAGCAACAAAGTTCTAATGACTTCGCTGGAGCATCTGGACTCAGCTGTGCTTCAAGTTTTTTTTTTTTTTCCAATTAGATGAAGCAATAAATGTCCTTATATTTTGTTTGAATTGGGTTTTCTGTCACTTTCCACCAAAAAAAAAAGACCTGACTAATGCCAACACTTTCAGGTATATATAGAAACTTAAAGTATCTTACAATGTGTTTCTAAGTGGGGTTCCTGCTGTACTGGATTATTGAATAGCTAGAACTCATTTCTAATTAGCAGTACACATTTACATGTAAACACCTAAAATCCTAAACATCTTAAAAGCAGCATGTTCACTTAAACGTGTTTAAAACAAATTCCTTAAAGTGTGGTTTACACTCTTAATTTAAGAAACCCTTTCTTATAGACTGTTGCAGGACCACTCATACCCAGGTCAGGCAATTACAAATTCTAAGGTATCTCAGATCAATTTCAAAAAGATTTTAACAGATACATTTCTGTCGTGCAGAGAATAGGTATGTTGGGCTTTTTTGAAGCAATTTGTGTGTGTGTGTGTGTGCTCATTTTTATTGAGGTAACATTGGTTTACAGAATTTTGTGTTTTACAGGTAGAGGATCTCTGTCTTCATGTGTTGTTACTATTCTATACCCACCACCAAAGCACCATAGTTCATTCCAAGAGTCTACTGTACTCCCTACTTTTTTCTTGGTCCTCCCCCTCCTTCTCTGGTAGCCTCAGCTCTGTCATCAGATTTCTAGGATTTGTTAATGATTTGGTTTTAACTGACTCTGTTTTGTTTCTCTATATTCCACATATAAGTGACACTATCTGGAATTTGTCTTTCTCTTTCTGACTTTTTTTGCTCAGCATAATCCCTCCCAGCTCCATGCATGTTGTCACAAATGGCAAGAGCTTATCTTTTTTATAGCAGAGTGGTATTCCACTGTGTATATATATCACGTCTTCCTTATGCAACTCATCTATTTTGGGGCACTTAGTGTCCATATTTGACTATTGTAAATAGTCCTGCAATGAACATAGGAGTGCATGCGTATTTCCCTTCAAATTAGTGTTTTTGTATTCTTCAGGTAGCTACATAGGAGTACAATTGCTGGGTCATAGAGCAAGCCCATTTTTATTATTTTGAGAAAACTCCGTAGTGTTTTCCATAGAGGTTGGACCCAAGTACATTCCCACCAACACAGTAAGAGGGATTCTTTTTCTCAACACCCTTGCCAACACTTGTTGATTCTGATCTTCTTGATGTGGGCCATTCTCACTAGTGTGAGGTGGAATCTCATTATTGTCTTGATCTGCATATCCCTGATGAGGGAAGTGATGATGAGTATTTTTTATGTGCCTATTGGCCATCCATACGTCTTCTTTGGGGAAATGCTGGTTTAGCAATTTTGCCCATTTTTTGATTGGGTTCTTTATTTTTTTTAATGCATCTTTGAATTTGGTTGGATAAATTTTCATTGATGATTTTTGCATCTATGTTAATTAGTGATATTGGTCTATAACCATTTGGTTAGTGAGGAAATCAGAGAAGAAATTTAAAAATACTTCAAGAAAAATGAGGACTTAACTTTTCAGAACATATGATTCAAAGCAAAAGTAGTATTAAGAGGGGAGTATACAGCAATATAGGCCCACATCAAGAAGACAGAGTTCAAACAAATAATCTTATTTCTCACCTTAAGGAATTAGAAAAAGAAGAATAAACAAAACCAAAACCAGTAGAAGGAAGGAAATGATAAGAATTAGAGCAGAAACAAATGAAACAGAAATCAAAAGATAGTCCAAAAGATTAATGAAATCAAAAGCTGATTCTTTGGGTAAAAAAATAGACAAACTTCTCACTAGACACAAGAAAACTCAAATAAATAAAACCAGAAAAGAACATGGAAAAATTCTATCAGATTCTCAGAAATTCAGAGGATCATTAGAAATTACTGTGAATATTTGCAGCTATTAAATTCAAAAACCTCTATGATATAGACAAAAAATACAACCATCCAAGACTGAATGGACAGAAACAGATAACCTAAACAGACCAATTAAAAGCAAGGAAACCAAAACAGTAATAAAAAAGGTTCCAGTAAAACAAAAGTACAGGGCCAGATGGTTTCACAATGAGTTTTACCAAATCTTCAAAGAAGAATTAATACCTATCCTGCTCAAATTCTTCAAAATAAACTGAGACAGAGAGAATACTTCCAAACATATTTTATGAGGCCAACATTGCCCAAATACCAAAACCATAAAAACACAAAACACACACATGAAAAAAAAAGCATTATTAGGTAGGATGGAAACAGTTTCCACCTTACTTTTTGTTGGTAGTTTTAGTTACACTTTAAGAGACACATAGTGGAGGACCAATGCCATCTCCTCTGAAGGGAGAACCAATGACCCAGTCACTGGTCATCCTGTCATGCAAGGGTGCTAAGTACACTAGCCCATGCTCATTAGTGTTAACTTGGCTGTTTACTTATGATCTGCCACAGCATACCAGCCGGCCAGAACCCCAACACCACAGTGAAGCTTGTGTGAATCTTAGATGCAGAAAACAATCAATATATTTAAAATTTTCCCCATTCTTCTTCATCCATTCTTCATTTCAATTTAATCTTACTTCCTTTTCACCCTTAATCAAAATAAAATAAAACACAACAAAACACACAAAAACAAAACAAAACCAAAAAATCAACAGTTGCTCTTCCTTTCAATCCAACGGACCCTTTGGAGCATCCTTTCACATATGTATCTAATTGTTGAGCAGGATTTCTGCTCCACCAAAACAACTAAGAGGACCCACACAGGGGACAAAGAGATAAGCACCCTACATTGTAAGTGAGCCTTGAACAGTGAGGAAGGAAACATTTCCTCAGGGCTGATTAAAAGGAGGCTAATCTAACTTCGCTATCTGAGGAATCAGAGGGACCCCACTCCGGGCTATATGAACAACAAAGAGAGAAGATTCAAAGGAATTCTCAAGAAATGGGAGTGAGTCATCAGCCTGGATGAACTGTCCTCGCCTTTTCTTCTTCCCATTGAGACAAACATAAAGGAACTTCTCTCAATTAAGCAAAGTAAAAGGACTTCAAATACACCATTCACAGAGTTACACAAGAAGGGGAGATGGGCTTCTTTTTCCTGGGTTGAATGTTTGCATATGCAGCAGATTTGTTGGGCTGCCATGCCTGTCCATGCAGGAGAAAGGAAAATTAGAGAGAGCCAGCAGAGCAGAGAAAGGGATGATGAAGAACATCTTTAAGTAAAAAGATTTGTAAGTTTCCTCTGGATCAAGTGGATTCTGGAGAAGGTAGTTTGACTGGAGTCAACTTTCAAGTATACTCCACCCAAAAATAAACTCCAAGGTGGAAGCTGAGGAAGCAGTAATCCCAGGTAGAGCTTCCACACTGGAAAACCGTGCATGCAATGGGAAGATCTCCACAGCTTGCGATGTTCACATGCAGGCCTCTCCAGAGACAGAACCATAGCCAGGCAAGTAGCAGCACCCATCAGAGGGTACAAGTGCACAGGGGAATAAAAAGACTGTTGACCTTGCCTCACCTCTTGTACCTGTCTCAGAACCAGTAAATTTAAAATAAGAAGGATGGGAAGGGAGAGGGAAAGAACTGGCTAGGCTCCTGCCACTCCAAGTGCCTCAGGCGAGAACTACAGGAGGGAGGAAGGGAATCTAAATTGAATAGTAAACTGAACTTTTAAACTGGATGAATTCTGACTGGCCCTTTTCATATGGAAAATCAACAGGAAAGCTATGGTGTCCTGATCACCATAAAGAACAGGGGAAAAAGCCATCAGAATATGGATGAAGACAATGACTAAAGAAAAATAGCCTGTTTTGAGTCATTTCTATCTTTCAAACATCCCTAAAAATGTACCTCTTCCATTTATGTAGTTCGGTGGCCAATTTACACCCCACACCACCTCAAGTATCCCATGAAATTCCAGGTGATATTTTGTGGTGAAAAGTGCTAGGGGAAGTAAAGAACCTTTCAATACTGAGGAAACCCAAAGTCCATGGAAAGATAGGGGAAGCCCTAGCATAGACTATAAAATAAGATTCCATACATTAGGATGAACTGGGATAACATTGGGAGGGCATGTTCAATTATAGCAAAAGCTTTCAACCATCTGTATTTTTTTAACCTCTGCTATATGATGGGGCTCATCTGTGTTCTCTGCTCTGTGCTAGGAATTTAATAGGCATTTTTGTTTCCTTGAATTCACACACCTTCTTACTCAACCTGCAGTTTTATCAAGAGCTCATAAATCCTTCATTTTGTCTAAGTTTGTTTGCACTGGGTTTCTGTCCCTTAAAGCCAAACAATTTAAGAACAGTAAAGTTACAAATAAAAATTCCATGCCACAGCTATGGTTTATATTCCAGCCCAAAGGAATGAGAAACAGAAGGAAAAGAGTCATGGTCTATAAGACAGAGGTAAAAAGCAGGGGTAAGAGAAGATGTTATGAATGTAGAAGAGACAAAACTGGAAATGATTGATCAGGTGACAAAAGAACAGAGATGTGAAAATGTGCTGTTGGTAGACAGGAAACATTTAAGATGAAAATGCACTCTGGAAGTTTCATCTTACATCAAGGAACAAACTGCAATACAATGATAGGAGATGTCTCTGATCTTGCTCAATCTTAGGGAAATAAGGAAACACACAAGAAAGACCCTGCACTCCTCAAGAGGATCTGTACACAGTGGTTAAAAGGATGATCTAGTAATGACTTTAATCACTATTTTAAAAATGGAACTCTCTCAGTCAGAGATATGCTGGTAAGATTGGGGTCCAGGCTGGCAGCAAACAGCTTGGTGGGACTGGATGGGATGCTTCAGACTCCACCTCTATGTCCTGCTACCTCATGACAAATCCCAGCATGCCGTGAACTGAACTTCCTGAAAAGGGGGACTGGAAAGAAGGAAGGAGAAGTATGGCCTTTGTGGGAGGAGGAATGTAAGACACGCAATCAGGCATCTTCTTGTCTTTGTTCGTTTTGGCCTTAGTGCTTTAGCTCTCTTCAGAGATGATGGCCCTCTAGTGGATTCCCCTAGCATAGCACATTTCCGCTCTCTTCCAGCCCTCTAGGCTCTGCCTAACATTCCTGCCAGGAAGTGCCTCAAACCTTGTTCTCCTGGCAGTTCTGCTTTTGGACCTTAGACACCTAGCTCTGGGTTCAACCTGTTTTGTCTGGGTATATGTCCACAATGGGATGGGTGAGTTTGGAATTTGATAGGTAATCTCTATTTTGAAATCCTTGAAGTCCTCTCTCAATCTCTCTCCCCTTTGAACTTCTCACTAATTACAAATCTTCAAGCACACTAGAGACTGATTATTTTGCTTCCTGTGGACAGGTGAAAGGAACCCCTAGACAGTAGAATAGGCAACATGGGTTTTTCTCCTTAACATTTGGGGTACCTAGGCACCCCTCACTATTGCCCGGTATCAGTTTTGGTTCCCTGAGCAAGAATGAGCCTCCCAGTACCATCTCTCCTAAGGAAATATTACTTTGAATGCAAATATGGAAATCTGGGATAAAAAAAAAACAAACAAGGTCTCATGTGAAGAATTCAAACATTTATTAATCAACCCCCAAATACTTTATTGTTTGTGAAACCTGAAGCTCCACCAAGAAATACTCAGATTTTGTGGAGCTCAGTATTAAAAGCACCGACTAGGAACAGCCTCCCCCATGCAGCCTGCCGCATACACACCAGGCCATGCTTCAAGGCAGCCTGAGACCCTCTAGGGCCCACAGTGGTGGCGGTATCCAGAACTTAGGAGAAGAAAGAAGGCTGAATACTGAGGAAAAGCAAGAAGGTGAACCAAGTTGCTGACTTGGTACTTTTTGAAGAAAAATAAACTACATCTAAACATCATTTAGGCTACTTTTTTTCTTATTTATTCCTAACAAATTCTTATGCTCTTAACACTTACATTAGTAATTTCCTCAACTAAGGCCCCACAAGCTAGCTCTCTCAGAAATTTTCATTTACGTAGAATGCCTGTGTCTTGTAATTTCTTGAAAAGGACAAAGACAGAAGTCCATTGAAGGCCATAAGACTGCCTTTTCTCCTGAGAAACTGTCAGCCAAATTTCTTAGGGAGGAACTGGAAATGAAGTGAGAGACATTGATAAATTTCCCTGCTGAACAATCAATAAAAACCCCACCGTCCTGCTCAGACTCCCACTGTGGAAGCAAGGGCCGTAATTACATTGTCAAAAATCCAAGCCGCCCAGGCTGACAGCGACCCCCTTGAAAAGTGACATGTGATTGGCACCCCAGTTTGAAGTGGCAAAGCTGGATCAGCAGTCAGAGTTGGGAAAGCAAAAGACGAGTGAAATTTCCTTATTGACCACCACCACCCAAACCCAGTCTGCCACTCTAAAGGAATCTTGCCACGCTTAGTCATATAACACCAGGAAGTGAGCAGCTGACAGAACTTACTAAGCAACCCGAACACTGCCTGAGATGGATCCACACCACACCCAAAGCCAGAAAAAGAGAAAGATGCTGCTGTGTGTGGGTGGGTGTGCACATGTGTTTGTGCACACATGTGTGAGAATGCAAGAGTGTGTGAGAGCTTCTCTACATTAAAAGAAAAACATGAAATGTGCTTTCAACTCCATCTTTCTTTGTGACAGCTGAATAGCAAAGCCTTTTTGCTTAGCAGTTTTAATCTATGATAAAAATCAGCCAGAGCAGGAGGGTGACAAGGGACAGCAATGAAGAGTGACAATGGAAGGAGAGGGCAGACAAAGCTATCTCACAGACATGTGGGCAAAGGTACATTACCGACATGCAGACCCATTTGTGTGATTCTCTGAATGATCTGGATTCAAATTAGTCAGATCTCTTAGATGCGAGGAGTAAAATGCCTGCATTTTCTCAGCAGCGCTTTGCTTCTGGCTACACTGCAAAAGGTTTCTAAGAAGCCTTTACTATGACCCCACCCGGGAAGGGTGGTTATCCTCTGCTGGGAAGCAGCTGCACCACAGAGATTAAAATCAAAAGGTGTTCAGGTTGGGGGGAGCAGAGCACAAGATGCCTGGGAAAATTGTAACTCGCGATCTCCAAAGCCAAAACCTCCCTCTTTCTCTGAAGAAAAGGGGAGACAAGAAAATTAATAAGAAGGAAAATCTCTAAGCAGAGTTGGCTCCCTGCCCTGTCTTTTTTAAGAGAAAATACAAGATCGTTGGCACTAGGTATGCAGAGCTTTGGGGATATAGAGAGAGGAAAGAATATAACAACAACAACAAAAAAAATAGTCATAGCTAACACTGCTTAAGTATTCCTGTGTGCCAGCTAATTTTGAGCAGTTCACAGGTAGTAAATGAATGAGGTAGGGACTGTGTTTTTCCAGGTTTAAAGACATTAATTTGGCCAAGGTCATAACTGGTAAGTGGAAGAACTGGACTGATTTCTGATTCCTAAACTATTAACCACTAAAAGCAGTGCTCTCCAAGCACCCTCAGCAGCCTCCTGAACCCAGTCTCCTGAAGGGTCACTAAAACACATCGTCCTGGACCCCCTTCCAATCCATCAAGTCAGACTGGGGTGAAATGCAGAAACCTGGATTTTTCTCACTCTCCCCTGGAAGGCCCTCTATGCACTAAAGTTGGTGAATCTCCTCGTGACATCATCTGGGAAGCTGAGTGAATGCTGGGTCATTAGGGACGTTCTGGGTGCAAAGCCGTGAATCAAGTTGCTCACTGTTTTGCATACTTGACAGCAAAAGAAAATTAGTTTTTCCCTAAAGCTCCAGTGTCACCAGACCCACCTCTGGCCCTGGGAAAAGGCCAGTGAAATTACGTAACGATTTTAACCATGATATACCGCCATGCCGGAGGGGAAATCAGTTCAAGACCTCAGGTGGTAAGGGAGAGAGGTGAAGGGAGAGGATTGATGAGTCCCAGGCTCTGACTGGGATTCTCTCAGATCCCACAGGAAGGGTATTCCTCTCCCGGGTGCCTAAGCGCTTTTCTACATAATCCTTTCAAATGAAAAAAAAACACTGCAGCATCACGTCAGCGTCAGCTTGCATTTGCCTGTGTTCATGGCAAGAGCTCCATGGTTCATGAGAGATCCTAGGCACCCCTATATCAACAGGGTTTTGAGGAAATGGGTAACCCAGTTTTTTACAATGACCTAATCCTAGGAATATAGAAGAGGAGGAGAATAGTGGGGGTGGGGATGAGGGACAGAGAGGAAGAGAAGGGGAGATGGGAACAAGAGCAGAGAGGTGCCCTTGCTCTCACTATCCAGTAATGTAACAGTGCTAAAGCAGCAACATTTTTTTAAAAGAATTCCCAAAATATATTAAAAGCATCTACTTTGTTTAATTGCCCTATATTGATTCTAAGCAGTGGCACTAGGGATTCTTTTAACTTGATGTCTTTTTAAAAACAAAGACTAAGGAACATGGGGCACAATTAAAACACAGGCGCCTAAAGGTGTATTTATGAGCTTTTTCACTGCCCCTTTATAATAGGACATGAGCACAAGAAGGGGTTGGAATGAAAGGAGCAGAGTAAAAGAATTAGAGTTTTCACTCTCCTTCATTTGAATCTCCACACCTAGCAAGAGTTGTACCATCCACATGGCACAGGACAGTGCCTCTCAACCCAAAGGACCCTGCTAACCTTCAGAGTCTTAAGATGGCCTGTGAATATGTGCCCTCTTGCTCCCCAGTTGTGCTTTTTTCAGTGGCCAACAGCAGCACAGTGGGTTAGTAACCTAAGCAACTACTGGACTGTAGCAAACATGGCTAATGTGAGAATAGACAGAAGCCCCTCTTGGGTCCTGAGTTAAAAGATCAATGTGAGTCTTTGCAGATGAAGATAGAAAGAAATTCCTCCTTAGAGCGTATGAGTATTATAAGTGTTTTGGATTTCTATCCAGATAATTTTTACTGGTTTTACAAATCTTAAAAAATTTAACCAGAGTGTCTAGCATTCTGCCTGGTCTATAGTCAACACTGAATAAATGATTGACAAAAAAAAAAAATCTTTCTTCTCATAGTAAGCCAAATGAGATAAAAGAGTGTATTTTAGTAAACAACGATTTGAGGCCCACAGTTTGTAATATATTGAGCCTTGGGATCTCCCTGGTGCCACAGGGGAGCATTATCAGTGCTATCACTAGTACTGCATGAGTTCAATCCCCATCCAGGGAGCTAACCCACATATGGCACAGCAGACTTTTCCTGTCTCACCCACTGTTCCCCTCAGCAGTGTATTTCAGTCACTCTGCCTGCTCTGTTCCCCACTCTGTCTCTGGTGAATCCTCTTAACCCCCACACCTCTGGCCTATACCCCAGTTCTTCTATAAGGGAAAAAAAATAGATTGAGCCTTGATGGAGAAAATGCAGACTCTTCAGCAAAGCTACATATCATGTCCAGAATAATCATTCTATGATTGATTGCAGGGCATTTTATTTTGCCGAAATAGAAATTTCAATGTGGCAACATAATGGTTTCTAAAAATTGGCCCACTATCAGGAGCCTACACTTTAAAAAAGTTTTTTATGGAGAAATAATTGACATATAGCATTAATTTCAGATTACAACATACTGATTCAATATATGTATTTGTTGCAGAATGAGCAAGCAATAAGTCTAGTTAACATCCACCACCACACATGATTTCAAATTATTTTTCTTGTGATAAGAATTTGTAAGAGCTAATCTCTTCACAAATTTCAAATGGACAATATAGTGTTAACTATAGTCACCATGCTTTAGATTATACTGCCTGAATTTATTTATTTATAACTGGGAATTTTTATCTTTTGACCATGGATCCCACATTTTGATCTGTCTTTGTTTCATGCTATGTAACCAACAGCATGTAAGTATCCACTGAAAGATACTCAAAGCTCATAATTTTATACTTATATTTTCCAGTTGATGTTAAGGATTATCCCAGCACAGTAGTAATTGTAAGGAAGTTTCCTCAATTGCAAGGGAAATAAAGATATCCATTTTGCAAAGTAGGATTCAGTAGCCTCAAGACAAATAAAATTGGAGCAGAAACACATGGTAGCCTAATCCCTTTGGATTTTCTCCCAGGGATACATAAACACTCTACCCAACTGCAATGGGTTTCTAACCAGAACTCTAACTGAATCCTGTCCCAGAAGGGAAAAACAGCAACAACAACAACAACAAAATGAAGTTGCCTTTCTTTGGCTTATGATGTCATCAGTGTTTACAGTCATTGGTGCATGCAAAAAAAAATTCTATCAGTCCATTTTCACTATGTTATGCTCACATTCTATTGACCAAAGCTAATTCACATTCTATTGACCAAAGCCCACTCTCTGTGAGGCAGGAAAGTGGGGTCCACCACAGGAGGCACTAAACTCACCTGACAGTAGACAGAGGTATATATTGCTCTTATAGGAAGGGGAGCAAATGATTGGGAGCCACAGTCTACTCTACCACTGGAATCATAGCAATTAGTATTTCTTATTTAAGGAACTAGTACCCCTGCTTGAAATATCATTTTTGCCTCAGCAACTAACAGCCAAAGATTTTAAGCCGTTTTTTTATGTTCCCCATTGTTTGCCCATTGACTCCACCTCATTTTGTCCAATTACTTCACTCACCATACAAGGAAAGAATTCCATTCCGCACAGCCAGGAACTTGACACCATATGGGAAGAAGGAGGTAGAGTTGGCACTTCCATAGAGTACGATCTGAGCTTTGCCTTGGAAAGGCTTGTCCTTGGATCCAATCCGGAGCTCTCCACCATCAGAAACAAGGATGGAGTGTGCCCGGAGCTCAATGGGTCCTGGATCCATGAAAATCAGCTTGCCTCCTAATGACCAAAGAAAATATTGTCAGACCCTGGGGATGAGGCTCACCTCCTCTTGACAGTTCCAGGGTCTCATGAAATCCTCTTCATTTATAGAGCTCTGCTGCAACTCAGACTTTTTTTTTAACTTATTCTCTTTTTTTTTAGGTTTATTTATTTATGCATACAAGAGCTGGGGTGTAGGCCAGAACTATGGGTGGTGAAAGGATTCACCAGAGACAGAGTGGGAGCAGAACAGGTAGACTGACTGAAATATACTGCTGAGGGGAGCAGTGAGCAAGTCAAGAGAGGTCTGCTGTGCCATGAGGGAAGCTCCCTGGCCTGAGCTAACTGTGCTGCCTTGGCTGTGAATAGCTTCAGAGTGCTGAGACTTAACCCCTTGCACCCCCCAGGGAGGCCCTACTTGTCCTCTTTTTAAGACAATAGAGTGGATCAGACACCCAGGATCAGAAATACTACATTATTAATCCAGCTTAGGTTAGCCATCGCTGTTAACTGAAGCTTGATCAACATTATCTTTAATGACAATAACCTAAATGTCCAACAACTTGTAGGAGATGCTAAGTAAGAGATGAGAATGTCACTATGTTTAATATCTAGCAGTTTAGAAAATTCAGTTTTAAAATAACAAACTAAGGAACAAGTGAACAGGAAATCAGAATAGAAGAAAATAAGCCAAACTTCTAAGAGTTACGGTAAAAGGAAGCATAATTAGGACGACCCTCATGACATCTGTAGCCCTTCGGCTGACCTACATCCATTGTGCTTTTCTCTTGATAATAAGCCCTAATTTCCTTAAGGGAATGCTGTGCTCCACTGACTGGAGTTGAGTGGGACTGTCAATCTTGGGGTATTGTAGTACCAGGGTCTGAGTCATTACCGAGGCTTCAAAAAGAAATCTGGAGCGAAGGGAAGAGCAGCCTGCACATGATTAGGTCACAGAAATTCTGGCAGTAGTATCTGAGAAGAGCTGCAGTTTGAGTCTCCACCTGTCAAGTCTCTTCCAAATGCCTTGATTGGTTTTTTGCTTCCACACCTGATTTTTCCAGACTTTCCATAGATCCTTTCAGTCACTCAATGCTTCCCCAATAAATTTCCTTTTTTAAAAAGAAACTTGCTTTCCGTTATTTGCAATCAAATAAACATAACCAATATAGTTTTGGTTTTTGCTCTAATGTACAAGTTTAATGAAATATAGGAATTTTATTTGATAATAAAAGACATTTTATGTTGTGAGAAGAAATACTTAAAATGTTGGAAGATATTTTCATGGTTATACTGTTCTTTAAAAGTTTTGTGTTTTGGTTTTTTTGTTTTTGTTTTTTTACAGGTAGAGGACTATGGGTGCCTTGGTGGTGACATGGTAGCAAACACCTGAAGGGGGAGATCCTGTACCTGTAAAGCACATACTGTGTTGTAAACCAACATTGACCACCAATACATACACTAGAAAAAAGGCTTTTTGACACTTAAAAAATGTGTATATTTGTCATGTATAAATTATACCATCAAAAGCTGATGTTTTTTTTTTTCATACTATGAGATACCACATCTAACTCACTAAGCCTAATACTAAAATGAATGACAACACCAATGTAAGAATGTGGAGCAATGAAAATTCTCAGACACCATTATGTGCATGTAAATTGACACATTCACTGTAAGATTTTAAAATATTAGTATTTCACACAAAACTTGTCTGATATTGTCAAAATAATTAAAGCACCCCAAATATATATAGCTCCAGCAGACATGAACTATTAAATCTCTCTGCCTCTTGTAAATAAATGCAAAAACACTGAACTGGACTCTCCTATCCTGCACAAAGTGATCAGAATTATGACTTTACACTGGAAATCCAGGGGTCCTCTTGTCCAAATCCTATAATATCTTCACATCTCACTCCAAATGTACATCAAAGTTCTGATATTGGGCTACAAAAGAACCTCTGGGATTTCCCATCCCACCTCCATACCCCTCTGACACTTCTAAATCTCACTCATTCACTCATCTGCTCAAAACACACTTGCCTGTTAGTTCTCAAACAGACCGGGCCTAGGCTTGTGATCTTCCTTAACCTGCAAAGTTTGTGTGGTGACATCCATATAGCTCACCCCGTCAGTGTCTTCTCATAGAAGACTTTCCTCTCCAGCCTAAATGAAATAGCATGTTCAAGAACCTCATCCAAATATATTTTTCTTATTGACACTTAATATCAGACATTCTAAATGTTTAATTGGCTTAATTCATAATTGTTGATATTTATTTTATTCACATCAATCTGAACAGTTTCTCTACAAAATAAGATAATATAAATATTATAATAAAGAATAGAATGGTATACCCATTGCTTTGATAATTCCTCATCACCCTCCTTGAAATTAGGGTGCAAATTGTGCCATCCACTTAATATAAGGCTTTATTTCATTTATTTATGTGGGCATGGTCTAAATTTTTATCAATCTAATAAAAGGGTAGATGCTTTTTCTTAAACATAGCTATGTTAACCAGACAATGATATTTTATCTATCCAGATTGCAAATGGATTTTAGAAATCCAATCACACTCTTCATGTGAGTTAAAGCCATCTATAAAAAGTAGTTGGAATGTCTATTTTTTTGTCTTTCAGTGTTTCTGAGGCCATTAAAATGAAATAATAAAAATACTAGCTTGATTATGTATTGGGAAAAGGTGATTAAACTGAGATTGTATGAAAATTTTCCAAAACACACATACAATTTCTGAGGCCACCAAGCCTGAGGAAGAGGGGGTGTCATTGTTTCCAAAATACATAAAACCTGCCCTGATGTTCTTCTTGACTCCTAAAGCATTAGCATCACTGGAGGACAGAGGAATATGCATATCAGATCCCAGAAATGTTACATGGTCTGCCCTCTCCCCACCGGAATACATGCTTCATGAAGGCACTTAGCTGCTTTGTTCACTTCTATATCCCCAGTGCCTAAAACAGATAGTTAATTGGGACTCAGTAACAACTGTTGAACAAATGAATAAACGGTTATATCTTTTTAGAGAATCTGATTTAAATACCTGAATTTCCTTATGAACCCACACATATTGTCTCAGAAAAGATTTGTTGTTAAATCTGTATGTATTACTATATATACTGTTATAATGAGCTAAAGGTTGGCAAAGGATGTGAAGAGAGCAAGATGTCTACAATAGTAAAAAATAGATTCTACTGAAGGTCTTGGTGAGGGGTGGTAAAGAGCAGGGGCTTTTCATCTGTTCAATTCAGTCCAAAATCCAATATGCCAAATTACTGCATTGGGCAGTTGATGTTTTCCAGAAATCACAACTGGAAGTACTTAAACATGTACTGAAGGATTAAGGAGAGAAGAAAAGGATCAGATGCCTTTAGTCATTTTTGTTTACCTCCATCTTTGAGCAGAGATAGTGATCAATAAATATTTGACCCACTAGTCAAATATGGAGGCCACCTCTTTCCTGACCTTCTGTTCTAAAACTCCTCGTCGGGTTTCCTCGGCTCTCTTTATCAAGTCTTCTGGTCTTCCAAGCAACACACCATCAGCAACAATCACAGGATGTTTACTTGGACTGGACCCCTAAAAGTGTTTTTCCTCTCAGCCACAATTTAGAAGATACACCCCACACGGGTGTCTAGTTTCTCCATGTGTGAGATATGCACGATAAGAGTTCTTCCCTGAGAATTACAGTGAGCCTCCTTAGATCCTGCTTCTAGATCCCTGTGTGGGTTGTGACACCTATCCCACCATTCCTGCAACAGTGTCTATTGCTGTCACCACTCGCGTCACCTCTACCGCCCCAGTTAGTGCTGTCACTGCTGTTTTAGTAGTTGCTCCATCACATTAACATGATTCCACCACCTCCTTCCACAATCTCAGCATTGGAAGTGCTGACATATTTTTTGGCTTTTAGATCAGACTCTAAGGGAAACTATCCAAGAAGTAAGAAACTACCCTCCAGTAATAGACAGGCTTGATGCTGGAGTGACACCCCACTGCTCACCAGACTTTCTTTAAGAAAAAAATTATTTATTTGTGCATACAGGAGCTGTGGTGTAGGCTGGGGCAGGGAGGGGCAGGAGGAGGGTGAGAGTATTCACCAGAGACAGAGTGGGGAGCAAAACAGGCAAATCCTATGAAATACACTGCTGAGGGGAGCAGGGGGCGAAACAGGAGAGGTCTGCTGTGCCATGTGGGTCAGCTCCCTGGCCAGGGATCCAACTCGTGCTGCAGATAGCATCATAGTGCTGAGACTTAACCCCTTGTGCCACCAGGGAGGCCCCTGCTCACCAGACTTTCAAAGGACCCATTGACAATTCTGTTATTACCAGAACAAGGAAAGCAGTAATAATCATGAGTCTGCTGTGAACAAGGGGAAAGAAATGAGATCTATGGTACAGGTCATCTTCTTAAATTCCCTAAGACTGTATCACACAGTCACATGTCATTAACATCCCACCTAATTATCGTCAACCGACCACAGATTTTCAGGACAAGTTTCCTCCATTAAAAACAGTCAGGAAATCTGAACTGACCTTGAGGAGCAAGGGTATGGAATCAAGGCTCCTGTCATGACGCTGTTATTGGCTTCTGACTGATCCCCCCCAAAATTCCCCCAAATTGCTGGTTTTCAAATTATTCCCTTCCCATGTCTGTCTTACCCAGTGCCATGGGATGGCCTGTTTTCTCACTGGTGAAGTGGAGAGTAGAATCATGCACTCACTCACCAAGGTACCGTCAGCTCTAGAACATTCGACATCTCCATGGTTAATAATGTAGGCAAGTGTGGATTGACGCTGATAGAGACATGGAGCACGTTTCCCTGACACCATCTATGCTGCAGTGAACTCTGAAGTGCACTTGAGGAAAGGATCACATGCATGTCAGGAATTCAAATAAGCCCACAGGGAAAACAAGGGAGCTAACATTTATTAAGCCCCTACCATATGCCATAATCTTCAGATATATTGCCTGAAATGACCTTTGAAACAGCCTGTGAGGTTGATATTAGGCCTCAAACCTTGCAGAGCAGAGAGCAGGCCAAGAAGGGCTGTCTCCTCAGTGCAGAATAGGCAGAGGGAGCATTAGAACCCAGAACCACCTGACTCCAAAATCTTTTATTTCACCCACCTCCGCAAACCCTGCCAGGTATCTTTTTTGTTAATTTGGACTATTATCATAGTTATATTTAAGTAAAAACATGTGTTAACCTATATAGTTTGCCTATGACTTGTTTATATATGATTATTTTAGCTTTGTGAATTTAGATATATCTCGCCTCATTCCAAAAGGGATTTGAAACCGATTACAAGGATTAGTGGTAAACTTATAAACCTGGGCTTTGTCCCTAGTACCATCTAACAAAATATTAAATACTCTGAAACAAATTAGTAAGAATTTTAAAATGTCATTTACTGACAGGAACTAATAATGGCGCTAATGAAGGGAGAAAAGCTCAGTCCAAAGAAAATGAGTGATTTGTGTTGGCAAGAGTACTATCAACAGGACTAATTAATTAATATGATAATCATTATTCCCTGCTAAAAAGCATTCTCTCCACACTTTGTCAGTGTCAAGTAGAAGGAAATGAAAAGGAGAGTTTGATGAAAACTCCAGCTATTTTTGATTGAAAAAATTATAAATGATAACCAAAGTGAAAGCTTCTTGGTATAAAAGAATGTAAAGTTTATATTTAATCTAACCTTGTGCCAAGGCCCCAAGTGGTTCTTTCTCACACTTTATTAGGTTAAAACAAATATACAGTGGGCTGCTTTAAAGGGTAGTTAGTTGGATAAGGGAGGGCAGCAGGAGGACTTTATTTCTCAGCTTTATAGAACTTGACCCCATTTCTGCAAGCTGAAATAAAGAACAGGGCTGAAATCAGCCTTTGGCTCTGACCCTTAAATTGCTTGTTATGATTATTCATAAAAACTGAATGTGTCCCACAAGTGACCTCGGGTAATTTTATAAAAATCAATCAACCATCATTATTGTTACTTCCCCTCTAAAATAAATAAACGAACACAACTTTTTACATGTAATCACTTCTTTTCATTAACCATCTCTTTTATTTCTTTTAAAGGGAAGTAAAAGAGACTTTTAGCAGCTAGTTAATGTTTGTAAAGTACATCAAAACTTGCTTTTGGCTAACCTTACAATTAGTCATCCTCTGTAATAACCGCAGAATGATTTGGTATATGTGTATATGTGTGTGTGTTTTAAGAAAACAAGTACACAGCTCTGTTTGCCCCTTACCAAAAATTTAGAGTATACATATGTTATCATATAATGAGACACTTCAAAAGAGCTGGTACTACCATCTGTCTTCATTCTTTCCTTCCCATCTTCCTTGACCCTGCCCAGCTATGCCTTCACCTGTCCGCTCCACCAAAACTGATACTGTCAGGTCAAAAAAGGCAACCACAATCCTGAATCCAAAGCTCAGCACTCCTAACCTTTCCTGAAGAGCCAGCAACATTTGGTACAATCAATCCCTTCTTGAATCCCTTCTTTTCTCATGCCCAGCACTGTACCTCCTGGTTTTCTGTCTTGGGGTACCTCCCAAAGCACCCCTCCCAACCTCCTCTACCCAATTCCCTAGACTGTCCTGTCACTAGGACTGTCCAAGACTCAGTCCTTCCTCCATATTCCTTATCAATCTATGAACTCTGCCTTGGGTATCTCATCTTGTGACTCCCATATTTGAATCTCTAAGGTCAACCTGTCCCCTCAGTTCAAAACTCATATTCCCTACTGCCTACTCACCATCTCTACTCAGATGTCTTACATGCTTTTCAACTCAATACATCACAAAAGTGAACTCTAAGTTTTGCCCACATATCATCTCCAGTTCCTCCCAGCTCCATAAATGACAACCCCACCCTTCCAGTTGCGCAGTCTGAAAACCCTAGAGTCAAATTTCACTCTCTCGCTCAAATCACAACCAACCCTTCAGGAAAATGTATGCATTCTGCCCTCAAAATATTCCCATCATCCAACCACTTTTCCCCACTTCAATTGGCACTTTGCTTCTAACCTTGTCCTCACCCCAGGGGTATGATACTCTCAAAACAGCACCCAGGATTGTTCAATGTATGTAAACCTTCTCATGTCACCGCCTGCTCAAATCCTCCAAAGCCAACCAAACCCCACAGAGCTGGTCCTCTATGATTCAGCCTCCCTCTTCTCTCCCCTCAAATCACAATCATCTTGTCACACTGACCTTCTTCCCCTAAACTCAAGACTTTGCCCCCTGTGAAGCCTACACCCCAATACCACCAAACACCCTAACCAACTTCACTATTGCATTTTTCTCCAAAGTGCTAAGCAAATCTAACAGAAAATAAATAAAACATGTTTGCCTATTTTGCTTGTTGAATGTTTTCCCTATAGAATAAACTCCATGAAAGCCAGAATTTTTCTCTATTTTGTGCATGGTCATGGTGCCCAGAACAGTGCCTGGTACATGGGGAACCTAGTGACTTCTCATTAAATACTTGATGACTAAAGAGGAGTTGAAGTTAAGGAAGTGAATGAGGTCTCCCGAAGAGAATATGTAAAGTAGAACAGAAGGGAGATAGGGGGAACAAATTGTCAAATATGTGTATCTAAAGACTAGCATAAGGAGAGGAAATAACAAGTTTTTGAGAGTGTGTCAAAGAATTAGGTGAATTAGAAGAATCAGAAGGTTGTAGTAGCCTCTAGGAAAAGCTTTAAGATATGAAGGTGGAACATAAAGATGTCATTCCTTAATGTCATTTTTAGGAGTATCAGAGGAGAAAGGGTACAGAGTAAGAGTACATTTGGTCAGAATGTGTATTCCAGGTGACAAAATGACCCCAGGAGAATGACTTAATTTTTAAGTAGAGAGAAAAATAGAGGTGAATGTGGCAAGACCCATAGAGAGACCCGAGGACCCCACATATTAGATCAGTCTGTGCCACCAAGCTAGGTAAGTCGCTCACTCAAAGTTTGAACTACCTAAATCTTTGCACGGAAATAATCCAATTTACTTATCTACCTTGATTAACCTCCATCCAGTTTTTTGTGTCAACACAATAAATTCCTGAAAAAGTTTGGCAAGTGGTATCATAGTGCCTTTTGTGTGTTAAACAGATAAGGGAGCCTGTGGAATTCCCTTTCCCTGAAGAATTACTGATGACCATCCATTCAGGATGGGTGAATCCTGCTCTGCCTGGAAAAGGGGGACTGGCTGAGGGATTGGGCACATTTGGGGTACATGGTTGACTCTACCACACCATGTTACTGTGGAGGTGAGAGTCAGAAGAAGGTAAGAAAGGGGAGAAGAGGAACACGGAGAGACGGCAGCCACAGCCCGAAGCCTGAGTTGTGATGGGGATGCACACAGCTTCCTTTGTTTGCGAGATCCGGATTAGACTTGTGCCTGATCCACTGGAGCAGAGCCTGGAAGCCTTCGAGGTGGGCTTGTCCCCAGCCAGAGAGGCGGAAAATCAATTTGGCTGGCAAACGAGAGCCCCCAAGAGCTCAGTGCACGCTCCATAATCCTATCCACTAGCAGCTCAGGAAATAGATGCCTGAGCCCTCACATATTCATGGGGGATGTGAGGCATAAATCAGGCTTTAAGGATTGGGGGCAAAGGGAATGGACTCTCTGGCTGGCTACTAATTAATCAAGCACAGAACACCTAGACCTAGCAACCTGGGAGGCAGTCACACAATCACAGACACAGGCTCTGCTGCTGCTGCTTCTCCCAATTTTTTTTTTTCATTTTCAATTAAAATAGATATCGGATGAATTTTTCCCCTTTAGCTGATGTTGCTTATGCATCCCCCTGTTCTTCCTTTAATTAAAAAACATGCTTATTGCAATACTTGCCAGAATCACTTTAACGGTATTTTAATTGTAATGTCTCTGCCTGATTAAAAAAAGAAAATATGAACTGAAAGTGTTTGCAAAAATGTTCTCAGAATGCAGAAAAAGAATAACACACCTCCCCAGAATAGATGCCACTTATTAATTCCTTAATTTGAGAAGGTACTGTAGAGGAAAAAAAAAACATATCTAAAATGATATCACTGATTCATAGCTGCTAAGAATTGGGAGAAATAGTTTTCACCAGCTCAGATTTCCCTGGCAGAATAGAGAACTCCAGCTAACTAAAAATGCATGCTTGAGGTGGACCCCTTCAGTATGGACAGCCACATTTGCACTGTTCTTTGCAAAAGGTTTCATAGCTTTCAGGAAAAGAGTAGCTTGGTCAGGTTAATTAGCTTCAGTCCTGACAATGGTATATAGTTGCCTTTATTGTTTTAGGCTCATAGTTCTCCAGCTTGAACAGGCATCAGAATCACCTGGAGGTCTTAAAACACAGATTAATGGATTCTCACCCCTAGCATCGACTTGCTGTGGAGTCCCAAAATTTGCATTCCTAGCAAATTCCTGCATGGATGACCTGGGATCATACTTTGAGAGCCACAGCTCTGGGTAAATGGCTAACTTGCTCCAGGTATCCACAGTCATGTGGTGTCCACCACCATCTAACAGGCTGAGAAATACAAGGCCGGAAACTCAGACCAAGTCCTTCATCACTTAACCAATATTTACTGTCATTTTTCAGTCCTTCTGTTAGGTGCTGAATTTTTTTTTTTAAAGTATACCCTCCACCTCCAGAAGGTCATAGTGAATTGTTCCAGGTAAATGGAAATACCCTGGTTTTAGTGCCCTGATCAGCTTCACAGATAACTGAGAAAGAAGATAAAAGTTATGCAACTCAGCCTTTCACATTTCTGTAAAACATAAAACTAAGTTAACCTTATAAATGGGTTAAGTCTGTACTAATTACAAATTGTAAACACATTTGTAGAAGAGAAACTATACAGAGATATTTGAAGGTATTCAAACACCTTCATTTATTTATTAATAAATGCCTTTGTCATTATAGCTACTGTCATCAATTACTATTTAACTAAGCCTTGGTTTCCTTTCTACCTCCAGAAAACCATTACTTCCTTTTGTCAACAAAGCTTCTGACATTGATGTTCTGAGACTCCCAGCTATTCCACAGATTTCTAAAGAGTCACTTAAGATCTCGCGGGCGGGGTGTGGGGGGAGAGGAACCTATCTGTAAGGAGAAACAGTAAAAAAAAAAAAAAAAAACTGTCTATTGCCTAAAGTCTATTCCAGGCAGGTAAAAAATCTTCCTAGTCACCAAGTTAATCATTCATTTAAATAATCTTCTTTCTCTTTATCAAAGTTTAATCAGCATTGACCCAGTCACATTTTTGACTAGTCATGCAATTTGATACATTTCTCTGAGCAATCTGCTTATTTGAATGGCTCCAAATACAATTATTCTCTGAATACTGTATACATGATTTGGCTGTAGCCTAATAATTTTAGAAATGAAAGATAACAGTTGCTTCCTCATAGTAAATTTTTAATGAGAACACTTCCCATCTTCACACTCACCCAGAATTATTACAGTACATAAGAAATAATAGTAATGAAATACTAAATCTCCAACAAATTTTAAGCTGCACAAGAATCCCAGACACATAAGCATCCCAGATTTCTAGCTCCATTCCAAGTCTGGATAAACAGGATGTGGGACTCATTAATCAACAAATGAGGTAGAGAGACAAGGAGAGACCGAGTCCAAAAAGACCCTGCAAGCCAAATTAAGGAGTTTAGACTTGATCTTAAAGGTTAATGGAAAGCCAAAAAGGATTTTAAGTAAGGAAGTTTGAAACACTTATCTTACATTACTGAAGATATTATAGCTTCTGTGCTAGGAAGTGACGGGTTCCTTTTGGTAGCATTTTTTATGCTACAATCTCCACGACATGAAACTGTAAGTTGTTTAATATCTATCTTTCTGTCTGTCTGCCCATCTACTGAAAGCATGTCCTTTCTCACAGCAATGGCTTATCTTTCATTTAAGGCTAATCAAGTGTGTCTGGGACTGTTCTCTGGAGGTAAATCATGTAAGTCATTGTCTGATTGGAAAAAATAAGGGGTTTTAGAGCCAAGTGTCCCCCACATTAAAAAGCCTTTGTCTCTGATCTCCCGATACACAAATAGTAAATAAAATTGGTCACCGTCTGGACTAATCCACTAATATAGGAGGCTACCAGGAAGGACTCTGATCACAGTGAAATTCACAGCTAACAATCTGCCTCTTCAGATCAGAAATTCATTCATTAGTTCAGTCACTCAATAATTATTACTATTATTATAATCATTACTCTGTATCCCTGCAGATATAAAGGCAAAGGTGAGCACAACCAGACTTGGTTCCTGCTCTCTTAAGCTTATAGCCTAGAATGCACCATCTCCAATACTAGAGGGAAGAAATAAACACACCTGATATTAATTTTGCAAAGAATGGATAGCAAAGTCATTCAAATTCTTAGGCAATTAAAGCTTGTCTCAGTGATACACACAGCTTGGGATACAGCTAGCAAAAACCCCTCATAAAATAAGTAGCTGCAGCTTGTCATGGAGACTGACACAGAGAAGCCCAAGGTAAAAGGAGTCAGGGTAGATTTCAAAAACTCAAGGTAACTCTTCCAATGTCAAAGTCTTTATCAGCCTTCCCCTTTAAATTAGTGTACAGTCAAGCCCTTTCTGGAGACTATGCTTGAAAACATGGGAAAGCTTACCAGCTCCTTAACTGTGCTTCCTCCTCAGGGTTGCACATACAAAAAATATTAATATCCAGTAGAGGTTTACATAAACCACTCTTCTCCAAAGGGAAGGGAGTCACCATCATGTCCCCTCTGTGCACTTAGTGGAGAACCACAGCTTCACCCAAAGCTCCAAGAGCGTCAGAGGCTGCTTCAAATTTGAACTCGGGTCCCCAGTTTGCAGAACAAATTACCATGAGTCACCCTTGCTGCATTCTCTGAGCATAATTATTCCATCCCTTACCTCGGAGGGTAGCTGTGCTTCAGCTGAGAAAGGCAGCAACTCAATCTCCTTTTATAGCCAACCTGCATTCAAATTACTTCCACCTTACCAATTTCCAACACATGATACCAGTCCACAAAACCCTCTTCTGTTGACCAACATGCTGCATAGTTATGAGGAAGAATTATTGATCCCAAAAATCTAGTCTGGCTTTAAATAGAATTCCTTTAAATCTAAGGTGGTATCTGTGAAGTCTTAAGATTATCAGGCAGAGGCAGTCTGTCCTGTGATCTACACAGAATTGATGCACAGAGAGGGCACCAGTGATGTCCCTGGAAAATCTAGTTTCACAGCAATCCTAGATTGCTGTAAAGTACTACCTGATGCATACACCTATAGAAAATGAGGCCAGTTCGATAGTAACTAGAAGGAACAAATTGTATGACCCCTAGGGTAAAAAAAAAGGCTGCGGTGGGTATAACACTTAATACCTCACTCTGAAATCCTCAACTCCTTACTAAGGATAAAGAAACTGCAATGAACCTGATAGAAGGTCAAGAGAAGATGTGTCATCTCAATAAACCAAGAATATGCATTGCTAGGTCGTAGAAATTCCAAATACAAAAACAGACTAAAAAGACCTGTGTCCTCAAAACTGTGGACTAAAACAGAAAACAGAGAATGTGAGCCTACATTCCAAAGGGCACTAGAAAAACACACTTCCACAAAGTCACAATAAAAAGGAGAATGAAAGCCACCACTACTTGTACCTCTCTTGCCTTCCCTCCCTTGCCATTGAAAGAAAAACACTTCAGTAGGCATTCTGAAGATAATAGAGGCAAAAAGGATCCAAAGTCTTTATCACCAAGTTAATTCTTTCAGTAATCCAGTTTGCTTTGTACATACAAGTAGCCACTATCTGCAAATAAAGTTGCATCTGAGCCCTGATATTCAGCCATGTTTTCTGTTATCCTGTGTGTCCAAAAGAAATACGTAACATGAATTGAGGGCTTACTCTGGACAAAGGCTTGTGCTAAGAGCTTTACAAATATCTCTCCACTTAATACTCAAAACATCCATTAAGTTGGGTGAGACATTTTGGCATTGCCACACAAATGCAAACAATAAGTGTCAGCTGACATTGTTACTGTTTCTGTTATCTTAGCAGCCATTACCCTAATGAGGAGAAACCTGAGGCTGATGAGACAATGCAACTGCCAAGGTCACAGAAGAAGTTGAGTCCAGACTCAGATTCCGTTTTCCTGGCTCAAAAGCCTGCCAAGCATTTAACTGCATTGGTATACACCAGTAGACCAAGAAATAGAAAATCACATTAAAGGAAACCAGTGCACTATTAAGCTGCAACAGAAACTGAAAACAAATTTCTGTTCAAGTATTTTAAAGTGACGGGATGGTAAGTAGTAAGAAACTACAAAATATCTCCCTTTTGAAAGCCCAACAAAAGAGAAGAGAGGTTTCTAGAGCTCATTCTCCCCTAATTGACCCTTTGTTAATCATTACCTCTAGGTCACTTCTTGTCAAGTTGCTTGACCACCAGAATAGAGAGAAATTCATTGCTTCATTTGGAAAATATGTATACTTCTCCAACTACACACACAAGTCCAAGATCCTTGTTCAGGATGTATAATGATTGTGACAAGAGGGTAACATTCCTTCTTTGTTATTATGGCTCATCATAATTACTAGGAATAAAATAATAAATTTTAATTCAGTGATGCCTATGGCCATTGGGCATCTTAACATAAAAGAACGAAAATATAATTAACTAAATCAAGGCAATGCCTATTTCCACCCCAGCTCATTAGTATTAATTGATTGGGTTAATTCTCTTTTGTGTTTAACAGTACCCCCTAAAAAATATTTTTAAAAGGAGGGAGGAAAGAATGGAGGGAAGAAGTAGAAATGGTAAGTAGACAGAAGTTCTGGATCTTTTGCTAGTGAAGACAAAATAACGATAACTAGGACTGGAGATCTTACCACAGTCACAAAATAAACTACCAATTTCCACTCAAGTTCAGATCTGTACATATAGCATCAGAAATAATCGCAAAAACTTTGCCTCTTTTGCCATTTCCCATTTGCATCAAAGAAATTTATAATCCTCCTTTCTACCATATATTAATATAAGTTGTAAGAAAAATGCCAATTCTACTTTATAGATGGAATTATAAGAAAAGCACAGAGAATTCAAGATTCTTGAGGGTCATATGCAGAAGTGTTGGTTTTCCTGATGTAAGCCTACTCCTCTATATATTAAGATGCTGGCTGCTATGAATGGAAAAATAATATTGAGGATGCAATATTTTCATAAAGTAGTACCAAATGTAGTTCTTAGGTGATTTTGTTTTGCTTTTATTTAGCCCTAATCCTTTTAAAGTGTGTATACACTTATATAGAATGTCCTTTTATAATATTTTGGAAATGACTAAGAAAGTACTTGCACTGCAATGTATTATATTTTGGTTTTTTAAAATCTTTTGAAGCAATTATTTTTGGCTTGAAATTTTTATCCTTTATCGCAGCTGATAGATGGCATCAGGAAAAATAAAATGCCACTGAGCTATTTTTCTGATACCATGAATGGATATGAAAAAGATAAGAAAGTAGTGGAAATTCAGAGTGAACAGATGATGGTGATGATGGTGATGGTGGTGATGATGATAATGATTCAATTTTATATTTGAATAGCTTTGTATTATCCCTCAAGTACTATCACACAAATTATAGACCAAGAAAAGACATCAGAGGTTTAGAGCTAAGCTACATCAACCAGATATTGGAGAATCACGGTTCCGCACCAGTGAAGGCATTTTTCAAATGCCTTTTAGAAACAAAAAAATAACTTCCAGTAGACTTTATAATCCTAATAACTCATAATGACATGTATATAAATGTGTATGGATGAATATTTATGTGTACTTGTGTATACACTTGCACACATATGTATGTGTGGGAGTATTTGTGTATCAGCACAACTAAGAACCGTAAAAGTAAATTAATTTGGAAAAGTGACATTCCAGAGAGAAAGAGGAGCTTAAAAATTACACTTCTTAAATTTTATCCTGGACCTAACTCAGTACCCTTTTACTTGTCCATTCAACAACCACCTCCTATTTTTTGTGCCCTCATCATGTATCAGGCACTGTTTGAGACACTGAAGAGACAGTGGTAAACATATTTTGAAGTCCTTTGCCTTTTTGAGTTTATTTTATCAGAGAAAACAGACTGTAAACAAACAAGGCAATTTATAATATGTCATGTGGTGACAGGAGCTATGAAGGAAAGCATAGCAAAATGAAAGAATAGAGAGTAATCGACTAGGGATGTTGTAATTTTAGAAGATAGCCAGCAAGGCCAATCTGACATATTGACATGTCTTCAAAGACCAAATGAAATAAATGAGACACACACATGAATATCTGAAGGAAGAACATTCCAGGCAAAAGATTACAAGCAAAGGCCCTGAGGCAGGTGTGTGACTGTTACAACCATAAAAGAGATAGAGCACAGTGAATGAAGAAGACAAGACCAATCAAGGGATTGATAATGGTATGATCTATAGATTTTTCTCTTAGTGACATAAGAAGTCATGGAGGGTGGAGGGTGATTGAGTAAAGAAGTTGTAAGATTTCACTTATTTTTAAAGGATCTTCACAATAAACTATTCCTATTTTAGTATACAGCATAAAAGTCAAATAACAACTTATATATTTTAAGCCTATTGATCTCAAAAAGTAATTGCAGAGATGGGTAATCCCAGTTGTCACACTTCTCTGGCAACTCTAAAGCCATCATCGTCCTGGGCTTTTTCTCTTTTCTTCTTTCCCATTCTTAATCAGTCATCTCATGATCATCTCATGGCAGCTGGAAATATAGCTGTCACATTTCCTTTCCAGGAAATGGGGAAGAGGAGAAAGAAAGGACAAACAGAGCAAGCTGCCCACTGGGTTGGCTCTATTTCAGCAATGTTTCTAGACGTGCTGCCCTGTCCTTCCCATACATCTTACTAGCCAGTTCTCAATCATGGGCTATGTCCAGCTACAGAGGAGGCCAGGAAATATAGCATCTTACATTGCTGCCCCAAAGAAAAATGGGGTTCTACCTCTAAGGAAAAAAAAGAATTAGAAACACAGGGATCAGCTAAGAGAAAAAAAGTCCCAGCCAGAAAGTATTTGGTTAGGACTAGAATGTTAGCAATGGAGGTGCTGACATACGAGACACATGTTGAAGATCTGGCCAATAAGACTCACTGGTGAAACATGGGATTTGGAAAAAAGCAGCATGTCTCCAAGGTTTGGGGCCTGAACCACCGAACACCTGCTATTTCACTAAGTGAGATGGAGAAGTTACTCAAAAGTTGACTGTGTGTGCATACTATCAGAACTTACATCAGACACAAAGGATTTGGTCTCCATGTCCTTGCTTCTATCAGTTCTAATCTTGCATCTTTGATACTCTAATTACCTCTGTCCACATTCTGCCTTACTATCTGCATCACATATTTTAGAACTAAGAATTTTCCTCTCATATTTGTTCCCTAGTTGGCTTTTTTTAGTGATAATGCACATTTCTCACATTAGGTATTATTATTATTCACTTTTTTTTTAATCTCACACAGAGTTCATAGGTATTCACAAGTCATCTGTTGATCTCTATGATCTCTATGATTAAAAATCTCAGATTTTACTCTGGCCAACTCTGTTCCCTGCCAACAACTCCTCTATGCTACTAGTATAGAAACTGGTGTGCACTACTTACTTAACCTCACATTCCTACCAATTGTCCTAACCCATCTCATTTATTCTAAATAAAGACGAAAGCAAAATATTGCCTGAACAAGGACTAATGAAAAGAAGAAAACCGCTGCTGGTGGTAGATAGGAGCATGTACTTAGTTTTCTCATATCTTAACATCTCTAAGAGTAAGGAGGCAAGTATATGGCCCACATGTCCTTGCCTGTCTCTTAGCCTTTGCTGTGACTCTGCTGCCATTTCGCCATCTTCATTCTCTGACCCTAGCGATACCATACGTTGATTGAACAATTACCTGGAACTAATAGGTAACCCAGAGAATTATTGGCACAGGAATTTTAGCTAGGAAACTTCTCCCAGAAGGTATTAATATGAGGCAAATGATATCCCATCCTCCAGTAGAACTAGACTCCTGTGGGGAGAGTCTTGGCTAACAGCGTGCAAAGGGCATCTTTTCTCTAAATTGTTTTAAGTCTGTAGTTTTATTTTGTCATTGGTAGTCCTTAGGTATTTGAGAGCTGTTAATAAGCTAGCACCCCTACACACCCCCAAAGTCACAAGTCTCACACACACACACACACACACACACACACACAGAGAGAGAGAGAGAGATAGAGAGAGAGAGAGAGAGAGAGACAGAGAGAGACAGAGAGAGAGAGAGAGAGAGAGAGAGAGAGAATCTAAGCTGATAGACTACTTTCCCTAAAGGGTACTAATTAACTGATTTTCCTGAAAACTCCTTGCTACTAGAGGGAAAAAAAAAAAAACAACTTCCAGAAGGTGGAATGATAAAACCCTTGTTCAGAAAAATCTGATTCTATCTAAATGCAACAGGTACCAAATTATAATCACTCTATCCTCTTCAGAATGTTTTCTTTTTCCTCATGCAGCCCTGCTCTTGCTTTAACAAGAACAAGTGCTCCTGTGAGTATTAAATACATTTATGGCAAAGAATAGAGTTTTAATGCAGAGTTTTATAGATATCCATAACTAATCACATTTCCCAAGCAATTTTCATTTGCCAATGAACAGAGTGACTTTGATAACCGCTCCTCATTATCGGTCCCTGAAGTAGGCGATGAATTTTATTCTCATTTGACAGATAAGGAAGCAAGCACACAAAAAGCTGAAATAACTGACTTAGTCACTTGATGATGTGGTAGAGTTGAAATTTGAATTCACAGTCTCTTCCAGCTTCCCAGACCCTGGAGCTATGTGGCCAGTTTTGCAAGAAGGAAGCCTATTTATATGACTTTCCATGGGACCAGGAAGTCAAAACCACAACAGGGTAAAAGCAGGAAGACATTGCTTTGTTGGCAGGGAATTTCAAAGGCAGAGGCATTAAGCGATTTCAGAGCATTTTGCTACATTGTGGGGGCTGCCCTGGATGAACCCATCTACAAAGTGCTTAGATAAAGAAGCATATTCTTTGAGAAGACTCTTAACCTTCTTGTATTTGAAAAATTAAAATAATCAAGCTCTGTGTTTATAAGAATCAAAAGAAAGGGTTTCTACTTTGATTCCTCCTTTTCATAATAAAATCTCAATTTTGTCTGAGAATAAATCGCCCACCAAATGCTGAAACTTATCTTAAAAGTTCTCCTCCACCCTCACCCTGCCCCTTAAAATTTCTAGACAAATACATAATAATGCCACCATCCATCTCCAAACTCCACAAACCTTTAATATGCACGAAGTTGAGGATGCTGGTATTGGTGTCAAGCAGTAGCAATTGGCCTTTCTCCACCGTGACGTTGTCGCCATCTTGTGGCAATCTTTCTGGAAACCAGCTGTGAGCCCTGGACCATCTCCTGCAGAACTGAAAGGAAAGGTTGCCCTAGAAAACAGAATTTCTGTGTTTTATTTTAAAGCAGGAGAGTACAGATGATGAATCAAAATAGAAACTACTTGAACCAAAATTAACTTAATTTTAATTGGCTCCCTAAAAGTAGCCTCACTCTTCCTCACACAATGACCTCAACCTGGGAAATATACAAGAATCTACATCAAGTTGTACTTGAAGTGCTTCTGTGCCTGATTTCTGAAATTCTCAACAACATGCTGGTGATACTTCCTTACCTTTTTCCCAGCACAGGCTTCCCTCTACCTAACAGATGGGGTAGATTCCATTTTTTATTTTTACAGACAGGTATTGAGTCTTGGGAAAAAGTCATAAATAGCCCGGAATAGAGAGAATTAAAATGTTTTGCTTGATGGGTGGCATTTTGCTTTATGTAATTGGTATCATTTTTCACTGGCTCTACTGCCAAGTGTCCCTGTTTTATAGGAACATTCCTCTTTCCAAGTGCTCAGATCCTTTCTTCTACTCTGCCTCTTTTGATAATATTCTTGTCTTTCCTTCTGTGCTTGGTGCATCAGTACTGAAAAAGTTCATGCACAGGTGAGATGCCAACAGACTTCAGCTAACAGCCTGGAACTTGTGAGTGAGGCGGGCCAGGGAGCTAGCTTGAAAGGAGCCCAAAGGAAGAAGCACCCCCTCTTCATTCTAGTCTTCAGTCTCCCTCTCTGAACTTTTGGCTTTCCAGCTAATTTTTGGTCACACTGATATGTTTTTCAACACAAACGCATCACAGGAAGTAGTATTTACCTCACACAAGAGACTGAGAACATATCTGAATGTCTCCCGCATTTATGGGACCATACGTATGATAAATATAATGACATCAAAGCAGAAAAGGTGATTCCCTCAAGGTCATACATACAACATGTGCATGCCTCTCTCCACAGTTCTTCCCACCCAGATTCCAAACAAATGTGAAGCCTGAGTTTGTATTAAATAGCTGCCTAGAAGGTCCTCTCGTGAGGCTTAGAGGCAGATGGGAGAAGATCGTTAAGAAGGGAAGGCATTTTATAATCGCAATAACTATACCTACAGAGCACAATGCCCTGAAGTAGTTCCAAGACAGAGAGGGGAAAATGTGTTGCCAGAAAAGTTTGTGGATTTCAAGGAGAGAATACTGACACTACCACCATTAATAATAGTCCTGAGTTGCACACCCAGCCCCATCAGTCACCAACCAGGATTTGGGATAGGGAAAAGCAGGGTCTTTTCCTTGTCTACATTTATAAAGGAGAAGTACAGGATAGAGCCCCACCCCCCCAATAAGAGATGGAATGGCATAAAGTATAGTCACAAGCAGCCCTACAACCACAGCCCAGGTGAAGCATGAGCATGTCGGGAGCTGGATGGACGCTGTCCCCACGACGCCCATCTGTGGATCACACAGCAGGAGAGAATTTCCGGTCTCTAATGTTACAAGCTGCCACCAGATACATGGAGGTAAAGTTACGAAATGTTGCTTATCAGACTAGCCAGTGGACATTCTGAAAATCTTTTAATTCACTCCCATAGAATCCAGAGAGCAAGGGAAGGCAAGCAGGAAGAAAGTGGAGTGGAATAAAGTGGTAGTGAGTGGAAAAAAACTGAACTGGATGATGATGTTTAGTAAAGTCAACTGCTGAGCAGGGTGAGCCAGATTATCTGTCACGTCAGCTCGGGGTCCACTAGAAAGGAAATTTGAAGAAGTTTTGATTTCTACTAGTTGGATGTAAAAGACACTAGAGACAGCCTAAACCTCTTCATTTTAAAGATGTTTCAACAATGTTTCTCAGCTCGTGGTATTTAAAGTGACTCCCTCAGTGCCACCAAAAAGAAATCAAAAGCTCAGGAGGAAGGAATCAAAGATCTGTCATTTTAATGATCTCCTCAGATACTTCCACATCAAAGCGTGAGAACCAACTCAAGGCAAAGGCTAGAGGGAAGGAGACATTTTGATAAAAGGAGCCAAGAAGCTTCCTTTAAGCCAAACCCTGAAACTCAGGGTCCCAAGAAGCCTATCAAGCTGGGAAGATGGTGTGCGGACAAGCTGTAAGAAGTTTGAATATTTCACAGCATAACTTTTTATGAGACAATAACCTAGTCATTAGATCCATAGCCCAGCATCAGAACTATAAAGAAAACCAGGCCTCCTAACCCTCACAGTGGAAAAGCCTGGAACAACTGGACATTAAGTATGTGAAGGAATCAAAGGAAGACCACTGCAAGGTGTTCCCCATTAATTAATTTGAGGCCATTTTTAAACTTACAGTCAGCACCAAGACCTTTTACCTAAGCGAACTTTAAAGACATTCTCTCTTGCTCTGACACACACACCTATGTGTATCATTAACTGCCTTCCACATGCTAAAGTATCTCGGTCCGAGCAGCCACCCTTCAAAACTTTCTGTACTCAGTCCCAACCCAGCTGGGGGGGAAGGTCAAATATTATAATCTCCTCTTTGCAAATGACAAAACTAAGACCCGAAGAGTTTCAATGATGCATCAAAGTCAGAGTGGTGGAGACAGACAGGACTCCTGCAGAGCAAGCTCCCACCCCAGCTCTTTTCCCTCACTGTGGCTCTCCTGGAAGGCTCATCCCAAAATATCTGTACAGCTCACTCTTACTATAGTCCAGTCTCTGCTCACATAATACTCCCCAACCCGTCTCCTTATTAAAATAGCACTTCCAATCACTTGTCATGAGGGAAATGCAAATGAAAAGCATGAGACATCACCTCACTCCTATGAGAACGACCAATTTAAAAAAAAAAAAACCACTTGTTGGCAAGGATGTGGAGAAAAAGGAACCCTCTTACACTGATGGTGGGAATGTAGACTGGTTCGGGTCCTGTGGAAAACAGTATGGAAGTCCCTTAAAATATTAAAAGTTTATCTACCATGTTATCCAGGAAATCTACTCCTAGGTATCTATCCAATGAATACAAAACCACTCATTTGAAAGGACATGTGTACTCCTTTGTTAATTGCAGCACTATCTACAATAGCCAATATATGGAAAGAACCTAGATGTCCATAACAGAGCAGTGGATTAAGACGTTGTGGCGTACTGATACACAATGAAATACTATTCAGCTATTAAAAAAAAATTAAAAGATGTGCTCTTGCCAACATGGATGGGACTGGAAGGGATAATGCTAAGTGAAATAAGTCGGGAAAAAAATATTGGATAATTTCATTCATATGTTGCATATTGAGGGAAAAAAAAGAACTGAAAAAACTAGACCAAAACAAACCCTAGAAATATGACTGCAGAACTGAGGCTACTGGAAAGGGAAGGAAAAAGGGGGTGGGAACAAAAGGGAAGGGGTCCAGTGGCCTAGGGTAAATGACCATGGGAGCTTCGATGGTGGGTTACACACGCACACAAGCAGACATGTTTCTGACATGATAGATGGACAGATAGGTGATAATATCTAAAATGCTAGAAAATGCAACATTCCCTAGGTCATGAGAACTGTTGGGTTTTGCTCATATGCTCTCACATTCCTTTCTGTGTTTTCAAGTTCTGTTTAAACATAAACCAAGCTTTGGTGAGTGTGTCTAAATTAAAAACAGACTCAGGGCCTCCCTGGTGGCTCAACGGGTTCAGCGCAGTTCTGTGGAGCTGTCAGCAGCTGTGGCGCGAGTTCGATGCCCACCTGGGGAGATTCCCACATGGCACAACAGACCTCTCCTGCCTCGCCCGCTGCTCCCTTCAGCAGTGTGTGTTAGGCCATCTGCCTGTTCTGATCCCCACTCGGTCTCTGGTGAACCTTCTCACTGCCCCATGCCTCTGGCCTGCACCCCAGCTTGTATGCATAAATAAAAATAAATCTTTAAAAATAAAATCTGAGACTCAGAAAGGAAATCCTTCACCCATTTTTTTTCTTTCAATATTTCTCTATTCAATATGGTAGATTCAAAATGAATATAAATGTTAAACATTAAGTTGTAAGGGACCTAAGATTCCCTGTGCCCAAACAACTTCATGGCAGAACGAAGTTATTTTGAGATATACACATTTTTATTGATGATTCATGCTTCAGTGCGAAGCTATGACTAAATTCTCAAAGTTCTGAAAATTAATGTAGTCTCAAGTAACTGACATCTACCAGGGGAAATAGAAGAGGATTATATCTCCAAACTGTCAGTGAATCTACAACCACAGGCATGCTATCATAACAATTTTAGCTCTTCTATACTTTCCAGAGTTGATACACTGGTGGCATATTTCCCTTCCAGGCAATGCCCATGACATTGTAGAAATGATTCATTTTGTAATAGTTTCATTTTTAAAAAACTATTACTTTGATCCAATCAAGCAAAAAAAGAAAGCTACACCATTGATAAAAAGACTTTGTGTTGATAGATAAGCAAACCTCTCAAATGATAGCAAGGTGATATTTTTGGTGAAAGTGAAATTCTACATCACCAACCCAACTTATAGGTCAATGTAGCTTCTACTTCCACTAAACACAAGCTCTTCCCACTATAGTCCCTGGGGTGCTCAGCCTTTGGTTTTGGTTTTAGATAAATTCACTCATTCTCATTCTGCAGGTGAAGAAACTCATTCCCCCATGGACACATGCAGGTGGATATAAAAATAGAGATTTCAGAACTATCCAGAACATGCCCTCATCTCTACCTGAGTACCTACAACCCAAATGAACCCACCCATCCACCCATCCACCCCCACAAAAAAGCAAAAACTTTCCTGCCTCAGCTAGGAAGCTTATGCAATTTGTTTCCTTCTTACAGTGTGTCAGCACTTCTCTGAACTTCAGGGAATGTGCAGTGTCTGCAAATCTTGTATGTCACTTTAAATATACTTGCGATACCACCAGAGTTATCTTGATAGAAGTTATTGATCAGCAAGTTGGAACGCCAGGCAAAGCAAAAACTATTTGTGAGTGGATGTGTTAAGCTGGGTGGTGGAAGAGGTAAGGTATAGGAATCTCTCTAGTCTCCTGGATGACAAAGACAAGGAAGAATTATTTTGACACCTCACCAGAATGCTTTCTTCAGCATGCAAGCTCTGGAAATTGGAAAAGACAGGTCCCTGTAACCAATATTCTCTCCATCCCTTACCCTACTTTATTCTCTCTACAGCTGATAGAGTGTTTATTTGTTTATAGTCAGCCATACCCCAATATAAGCTTCATAAGTTTTCTGTTGTATCCCCAGTCCTTACAATTCCTGGCAGATAGCAGGCACCCCAAAAATAGGAATGAATGGTCATTTCTTACTCGGGCTCATAACCACTACACCATCATTTAAAATATTTTAATAGCTAAAATAACGTGATATGAAGCTGCATTTTTTTTTTACTTTTTTGGGGTGCTCTTTTAAATAGAAACATTTGCAATTGCCCCAAATATACTTTTCTTTTGTGACATCTCCCATTATTCTGTGCATAGGTCACCTTCTTTCATTGTGACATAAATATCACTTACATACTGCTCTTATTTGTAGGATTTATATTTGCATGTTCATCCTCAACTAATTTAGACGTTATATTCATGGAAAGTTTTCCATTTTTTTTTTTGTTTTACTTTTGCATTTGTTTTTTACCCCCAAACAATTGACTGTCACTACACACTTATTAAATAACATTTGCTACTGTAGTGAATCATCTTGGCTATTTTAATAATTATATTATAATGTTGGATGATATTAAACTTGTTGGCCAATTAAAATCCCCAATCTTTTATATGCAACTTAATGTATAGACACCTCTCCCATATACATGTAAATTCATTCTTGTTCTTAAGGTGCTCATGTTATTATTGAGAAAAAGACAAATGGCCAGATAATTAACATAAAATATGCTTCATTCAATAATTAAAGTTACAACTAAGTTGCTATGGGAATTCAGAGGATTAAATGGTCGGCTTTGGTAGAGATTGCCTTCAAGGTGAACCCCCTCACTCTTACCTTTTCTATTTTTAATGTAGACACTATGAATCAATTAACACAGGCTGAGATTATTTCAGCTGATTATGAAACAAAAAATGCTTATTGTAGAAAAGTCAACCATCTACAAATCCAGGATTACAAAGAGAGCCCCGACCTCTAATCTAATAACTTTTTAGGGAACAAAAAGGAAATTAAATTAGTTTGGCATAATTTGTTCTTACTGAGCTCATGCTGGCTCTAAGTGATCACTTTCTTTTCTCCGTGCTTATAAACCCTTCACAAATATGAGATAACACCAGAAAGTCCTTCCATACTGGCCAGCACATTGACTACTCGTAGAAAAGTCAACAAATGCCTCTGCCAGATACTTGTGTCTAGTTCGAGTTTACTCTTGGTCCTTGTTAGAAGACCAGGCAATTCACTAGTTTATCTCTGTTCTATATACAATCACACAGCATGATATCGCCAAGAATACTGATGTTAGCTCAATGCTTATTTTTGCACTCAAGTTTCAGGGGACTCTTAAAGTCTGTAAACATAACACACTTACCATCTTTTTTTAAATCTGCTCTTCCATTTGAATCTTCACTTCTCTAGCAATGCTTTTTCTGAATTATAAACCTGCCTATCAATCTACTTGCTGGAGAAAATAATGGTAAAGACCTACCAATTACTGAATGCTTCTGATGTCCCAGGCACAGTGCTGGGAATTTTACTTACAGTATCACTAGTTATCATAACCAAAAAGTGTACATATTACTCTAAATTTTTTTTAATTTTAAAGAATAATATTGATCAACATTCACTGAGTGCACTTAAGTATTTTTACTCTTAACAATCACACATTCCCTTCCCCCTCTTGCCTGGAACTATGAAGCAGATGGATCTCTGAATTGGACTCTTAGTGGTTAACTTAATGTAGTTTATACAGATGTTGATTTTTAATGATGCACATCTGAAACTTATACAACATTATCATGCAATGTTGCTTTAATAAAAAATAAAAACTAAAAGAATGAAAAGAATTTTTTAATTAATGGTAATAATGACAACATTTATTGAGTTCCCTTAGATATTATCCTACTTAATAATCACAGATTCCCTTCAGCTTTCATTTCTGGAATGATAAAGCCAGTGGATCACTACATTCGACAAATATTTATTGAGCACCCACTACCCACTAGGTCCTGTCTAGGCACAAAGCAAAACAAATCCCTGACTTCATGGAGCGGCTATTTTAGGAGATAGAATGTCAATATAAAAAGCAAGTAATATACCCTAAAAAAAAAAAAAATTAAAGCAGGATGAAATGGATCAGAGGTGCCAGAAAGGATGGGAGGGGCTATTTTATATGGCCTGATCTGAGAAAGCATTAAAGCAGAGAAGTGGAGTGTGGGCCAGCAGCACATTGGAGGAGAAACCTAAGGAAGGAGCTTGTTTGGAGCACTGCAGCTTCAGCAAGGAGGTAGACAGGAGAGCTGGGCCTCAAGGAAGGAACGCTGCACAGGAGCAACTATAGCATTCCTGCTGACACAGCGGGACATTGATTTTTTTTTTTACCCCCTTGTATTAAAAGACCTCACGATAGGGGCCCCCCTGGTGGTGCAGAGGTTAAGCACTGCGCTGTGGAGCTGTCGGCAGTGGCAACGCAAGTTCCACACCCAGCCAGGGAGATTCCCACATGGCTCGGTAGACCTCTCCTGTCTTGCCCACTGCTCCCCTCAGCAGTGTATTTCAGACAATCTGCCTGTTCTGCTCCCCACTCTGTCTCTGGTGAACCCTTTCGCCACCCTACGCCTCTGGCCTGTCCTCAGCTTGTATGCATAAATAAATAAATCTTTAAAAAAAAAAAAAAGACCTCAGAAAAGCATCTGGTAAAAGACTCACTTGCCTGTCACAGGATCAGCATACTTCCATTCAAATTTGACCCACCCACTGTTGTGAACAACAGTTTTATTAGAATCTGGCTTTGATCATTCATTTCCTTGTGGCTTATAGCTGCTTTCAGTTTGTCACAAAAACTCTATGGCCCACAAAACCTAGAATATGTACTATTTGTCTTTTCATAGAAAAATTTTCACAAACACCTGCATATTCTACTTCATGCTATGAGTATGATAGTAAGGATGATATTGTTCAATATTGTCAGTAGAGTATACTGAGTATATCTATGCTCCCTCCATGGTGAAATGTGTTAAAAGTGAATGGAACATTCTGTAAATAAAAGTAAATAATTCTAATATAGATTCCTAAGAGTTGAGAACTGGCAAGCAAGCAGGAATATCTTTTAAAGGCTATACTTTGAAATAATGGGATTTGGTTCAATTCTCCTCATTTTCCAACAAGCAATAAGCCAGGTCTTTGAAGGGTACACAAATACAAGTGGAAGTGTGTGCAAGTGTGTGAGTGGGGCAGTGTGTGTGTGTACATCACACACATGCACACATACATACATAGAGCCAAATCGGAAGATTGACAGATACATGCTAGCCTTTTCCACAGAGCTGACACACTGCCATTTAACCAGCGAGCACAGAGCACGTGTTCCTGTTCCTAGTCACTAGTAAGAGACAAGGTTAACATTTTAAGTGATGGACTACAGCGTGTTATTTCCCCATGCAATGGACCCGTGACTGCACCGCTTTCGAAAACACTTAATTTCAGTGATTGAATACACGGGAGCTCACTTTCCCTGCTATGAACCTTTGACAGCTCCTCAGTTTCACACACCAAGGGAACCTTTTTTTCCCCTCCCTTTTATACCTGAAGGGAAGCAAAAGGAATATATGGAGGCAAAGAGGAAAGGAGGAAGCTGAGAGAATGAAAACCAGTTTATAAGCAGCACTGTATTTTACAATAGAAGTATTCGCTGCCATCTGCTCTAATTACTTTTAATGTTTGGGCTACCATCTTCATACAATAGAAATAATGATCTCCTCAAGGGCAAAAAAAAATTGTGTTGTTGTTTTAAGGAAACAAACAAAAGTTGATTACATTTAGCTCCCAGGCTAAAGAAGCATCAAGCTACTTTGTAGTGAACAATCAATTAGGAAAGTGGGTAGGTCTCCCATTAACACAGACAAAATGGGTCCTTTAGTGGTGCCCTCCCTTTTTCCTTTCCGCACTTCTTTGGAGGAGTCTTACAGTTCAAGAGACCAAGGAAATGATCCGCTCTGGGTCTGAGGTTATTCCACACCAATGCTTTATATTTGGATCAGAACCAGGCAAAGCTATGTCTCCCCCCAGACTTTTTGTTGGCATCAAACATGCCCCAACTTTGAGACATCCTGAATATGGAGATGGGTATTCTACTAAAGAGCATAGTTTCCCTCATGGGTTGAGCTTGTGGGAGGCAACTACATACCTGAACCCCTCCCAGGAAACTAAAATGAAGAGCCCCATGAAAACCTCCAAGAATGGAAATGATCCAAACTGGTTCCATTCTTTGTTACTCCAGGACAGCCCAGGACCAAGAGAGATAAATGGAGTTCCTGAAGACATTGAACAGATCACAGCAACCCTGCAGAACCTGGACTTTCACAAAGGCTATATCTAGAGACCTTCACAAATCCCCAAATCCAAGTATACTTCCGCATGAAGCATAATCCCAAGATACCCACCAGAGTTCCTGCTCCCTGATGTACATGCCCTACACCAAAACCCAACCCTTTAGTAGGAGCAGGGGAATATCACCCCCATAAATAGGCTACGTTATTTGGCAATGGTAAAGATGTATTGTGGGTATAATTCAATTAGAAAATTAGTTGACTTTGTTTGAGTTCATAGTTTATTGTTAAGTTATATAAATATCTCCTGTGCACCTGAAAGAATATTTCTTGCTATCCTTGCTGGGCATAAATTTATATAAAAGAAAACACATGCTACCCTATTACTCAAATATATTTGCATGTTTTTTTGTTAGTATTCAATTCTCAGAGGAATATGCTAAAGTCGACACTACATTTGTTGTTGATTTATTTACTTGTCTGTGGTTCTTCAGGTTTTTGTTTTATGTTAAGGCTATACTGCTGATTGCAAATATGTTCACAACTATGTTATACCTCTTTCTTGTTATATGGTATTTTGACTGTGAATTCTATTTTGTCTGAAATTAAATTTACAAGGTCTGTAAAAAAATTACATTAAAAAAGGAAACGAATCTTAAAAAAAAAGGAAAAGAAAATTAGTTGACTTTGGATGAATTTAAAGGGAAATAGACTTCCTCTTTTCAGGTGATCCCTTAAAAGTGAGTAGCTCCCACTGGCCTTGAAGGAGCAAACTGCCGTATTATGAAGGGACCATGTGACTAGGATCCAAGAGCAGTCTCTGGGAGCTGAAAATTCTCCCTGGCCCACAGCCAACCTGAAATGAGGTGAAAGAAACTAACTTCTGCCAGCAACCCAAACAGCTTAGAAGCCCAAGAGCTCCAGAAGAGGATGATATCTTGATGTCTCTGCTCAAAAATCCTGCTCAGACTTGTGACCCTTGGAAACTTCAAGATAACAAGCATTCTCAGTCACTAAAATAGTGACTATTTGCTGTTTAAAAAGCTTTGAAATAGCATTGGCATCCAACTATGCAGAAGCTTCAGTCGTACAGCATCAGAGTTCAACAACTGTATCTGCTGCATAACGATCTCCATCCAGGGTCATTCCCTCCCCACCACACAACTGCTCTGTGCAGGAGTAGAAAAGGAAGGCACCACCGTAATGACTTTCTTGGAAGAGTAATTCTCACAGAGACCACACTTGTCATTTGACTGTCCTCTCATCACTGACATCACTGCTCAAAAAGGCACGTGACAAGACCAAGCTGGTGGGAAGCCAAACAGTTCCCACTGCATAAGAAACTCCATGCACAGCAAACACAAAATAGAACTTTTTCATTTATAATGCCAAAAAGTCTGAGTGAAGACCCAATAAACACCTTCCAGTTGCTCAGGAAGGGCTGACACTACAAAAGATAAATAGCAAAAGCCCCAGGATTGCTATAGTTCAAGACCTCTTGCTCTTTAGCTTGAAGAAATGCAAACCTTTCCTGACACTGAGCAAGGCCAAGAGAGGTGCTTTTGGAAACATAAAGAAGTTCTAAAAGCCCATCCATCTCCTGGCTCTGCTCCTGAAATGGCGTTGGAATGTAATTGGTATTAATAGCACAAGTCTTTTGCTTGCATTGCTTACCGCAAATTAAAAAAAAAAAAAAAAAGGCATGCTTTGCAAGGGTAAACCAAGCTCCAGCTCAGAAACCAGGAAAGACCATCCCCTACCTGGTATCTATCTTCACTGGCCTTGACTAAAAATCTTTTCTCTCATTCTTTAAGCTTTAGAGTAGAGATTAATGTACTTTTTTTTTGTGATGACAAAGGAAATGAAAGTTAATTTTGGTTTTTAGATCTCCAGATATCAGAGTAGCATCATGATGTATCATTAACCATTCATGCATGCATTGCCCGGTATTTGTTGGTGCAAAAGGTTATTCATTTTAAGGATAATACCACAAAATTATCAGTCCTACTTAAGGAATGAGGAAACCCAGAAAGATTAAATGATATGATTGAGAGCAGGGATGAAATCTCAAGAATGGAGAATTTAGGGAACTTGTCTGTCCACTTCAGTGTAGATGTCTTTCTTACCTATACTGGTTGAGTTGATTAAAATCCATCTTTGTGAACATTCACTAGGTACTCACTACGAGCCAAGCATATGGTACCGACCCCTGTCCCCATGACGGCATAATTGAATTTCCAAGCTCTTACAGCCCAGTTTCAAATGCATTGTTCCTTTACTCCAAACACATCCGCCACACATTGTCCCTTTTCTGCCAAACCCTATTTATTCGTTCCAGATGCAATGAATCATCTACTGACTTGAGCGACATTAGAGGCAAACACCAAGGTTAAAATGTAGAGATAATTGAATAACACCAACTACCAGTAACAGCAGTCCAGGCAAAGGAGGAAATAGACTCGGAGATTTCAGATAGGACAGTCTGATGGAAACCTCCACTCGCAGGATCAAAACCACATGCCATTTTGACATGATGGAAAATATCTGCGTTTTATTTTTCTTAATTTTCACATGCCTATTATCACTATGGGTGAGTAGGCGTGGCAAACAGGATTGGCAAGCAGGTGGTAACATAATTTAAATGTCCCCATGATTAAAAGTAAAACGTCCAAAAATCAACTGCCATCTATTTAGTGTATCAAAGCAGTGTGCTTTAAGCTGTTTTTAAAAATACATCACTCTCATTTACTGCTTTGCTGCTGAAAAATAAGATTAATGAAATATATGCATTTTGCTTTCCAGCAAACTCTTCTTCAGAGAAAATTCCATAGAGCAAAATTTTTCCAAAGCCCTTGCAAAAATTCATAAAGCTCAATATGACTTCCAGATAGCAAAATGCACTTTAATCATTTGCTTTATGGTCAGTCACCTGGAATTCATTGTATGCAACGTACATGATGTATAAACATGGGCATATAACATATACATAAAGTTTATATAAACACTTGAAAACTTCCCTTATTATGTGTCTTTAACGGCAGAAAACTCAGAACCCTTGGTGAATACTAAACAATCCACAGGCATAGTTATCACCCAAGAAGATCCTCAAAGTCTGGAAGTTTAAAAGCCACAAAACCCCAATGAAATACTCCTGAAAGCAGTGGTAATTAACGTTCTAGGGACTCAAGGTGGGACTAACTCAATAGGCAGACTCATCTCAATATTGGAGACTCATCAGAGGTCACAGCACCTCTCAACGTTCAGGAATCTTCCCAATGTTAGAGAATCGTCCCTTGCTGGAAACCCCCTTTCTTGAATGCTTCCTGATGCTTAATCACTCATGTGGCTCTTCTGCCTTAAAAAAATAGAAATGGGGGAGGAGGAAAAAAAATATAGAAACGTTGGGCCTCCCTGGTGGCATAGCGGTTAAGCACTGCGCTGTGGAGTTGTCGGCAGCAGCAATGTGAGTTTCACACCTGGCCGGGGAGATTCCCACATGCCATGGCAGACCTCTCCTGCCCCGCGCACTGCTCCCCTCAGCAGTGGATTTCTGATCTGCCTGTTCTGCTCCCCACTCTGTCTCTGGTGAGCCCTCTCGCCGCCCCACACCTCTGGCCTGTCCCCCAGCTTGTATGCATAAATAAATAAATCTTTAAAAAAAAATAGAAATGATTTCCAAAAAGCCTCTCTATTGCTTCAGGGCTATTAAAAGCTTAGATAACTATTTCAAAACCTCATTTCAAAAGGATGAAATTAAATGACTGCTACAGGTGTTATTCAATGAATTAGGAGTCAGGACAAAATCAAATCAAAGTGATTTTTTCCACCAAAAGACATAGCATTTTTTAGTTAACATAATGTCGGGAACTCTTTTAAAATGCTCTCAGTGAAGTGATCCAAAAGCTCCTGGATAGGTAATAAGCCACATCCACAGATCACATAAAAACACTGGCAAATATGTAACTCAACTTCCCATCATTCCCCATCTCCTACTACTTGACACCCCTTCTCCAGGTGAAGTTTCCCTTGCCCGGGATATGTCCAGAAGAGACTTGGTTTTGTTTTAAAAATTGAGAAAAAAAATCACTTCATCTCTTTATCAATCATATTAACCAAAAAGAATGACCTTCTCCTTCTTACTTCCTCCTCTTCCCCATTATACACTACTAATTGAAGTGGGAAGGTGGCTTTAAATCTGTAAGTCTTCAAGTTGCTCATCTGGGAAGGCCAAACCAAACCTAAACCTTATTTAGTTTAAAGAATTTTTTAAAATTTTTGAGCATATTGAGAACATTTAAAGACAATATAATGAGCACAGACAATCAACACCTTGTCTGACTTCCTAAGCAACCAAGATGATAAGAAAATATCCAAATCATGTTTGGATGATAAGAGACAAAAGCAGAAAAGCAGAATGAAGCTTAATCGTGATCTGCAGACTAAACAAGAGATCTGGATTTTAAAGATAGAACTTAAGCCAACATAATTTATACAAGAGATGATGTTTTGTTTTTACATAAGGAAAATCTTCATGATGCTGGATTCAGCAATAATTTCTTGTACATAACACCAAAAGCACAGCAAGAAAAATTTGACAAATTGGACATCAAATTAAAAATTTTGCACATCAAATGACACTATCAATAGAGTGAAACGGTAATCCAAGAGATGGAAGAAAATATTTGCAAAACATACATCTGCTAAGGGATTAATATCCAGAATATATAAGAACTCTACAATTCAACATCAAAGAAAGCAAAAACCCAATTAAAAAATGATCATAGGACTTGAATAAACATTTCTCCAAAGAAGATATACAATGGCTATTAAGCATATGAAAGATGCTAAGGTCACTAATCAGCAGAAAATTGCAAATCCAAACCACAATGAGATACCATTTCACATCCATTAAGATAGTTATTATTAAAGAATAAATTCTTTAATGACAAGTACTGGTGAGAACACATAGGATTGTTACCCTTGTGCATTGCGGGGAAGAATGTAAAATGGTGTACCCACTTGGAAATGGATTGGCAATTCCTCACAAAATTTAACATATAATTACCATATGATCCAACCATTCCTATATCGTGTGCATACCTGCTGTGCAACCATCCCAGGTCAGGCAGGTTCATTGCCGATTGGGGCAGAAGAAAAGAGAATTTTGGAGCCTTCAGTATCCCTAACATGACTCTAATGTTGAATCAGGGGACGGAACTCAGGCAAGGAGGCAGGCAGGCAGCAACTGAGCTCCCTAGCCCGGGCAAATCTCCCCTTTTATCCCTTGCTTCTCAGCCCAGGTGTCCGTAATCATAGGTGCACAAGCCCCATGCTAGTGCTCCCAGGAGCTTTTTACATTAACACGATATCACATGTGGGTAATGTAACCTGGAAAAAAAGCAGGGCCACAGGTGATAGCCATAGAGGCTAGCAACAGGAAGCAAAAAGAGTCTGAGTCACTCCATTTTCCCCACAACACCTGAAAGAATTGAAAGCAGAAACTCAAACAGATATTTGAACGCCCATGTTAGCAACATTATTTATAGTTGCCAAATGGTGGAAGCAGCCTAAGCATTGATCAGAGATGAGTGCACAAACAAAGTGTTATGTATACGTATAATGGTATATTTTGCACTTTAAAAGGGAAGGAGATTTGGACACGTATGACTACATGGGTGAACCCTGAAGGACATCATGCTAAGAGAAATAAGTCATTCACAAAAAGACAATGGGCCTCCCTGGTGGCCTAAGTGTTAAATCTCAGCACTATCAATGTTATGGCCTGCAAGGGAGCTAACCCACATGGCACAGCAGACCTCTCCTGTCTCACCCGCTGCTCTCCTCAGTGGTGTACTTCAGTAAATTCACTTGTACTGCTCTCCACTCTATCTCAGGTGGATCCTCTTACCTGCCCCCCATACTTCTGGCCTACACCCCAGTTCTACACACACAAAAAAAAATTAAATAAAAACAAAAAGACAAATACTGTATGGTTCCACATAGATGAGGGACCAAATTCACAGAAACAGAAAACAGAATGGGGGTTGCCAGGGATGGAGGGGTTGGGAGTTATTGTTTAATGGGTATGGAGTTTCAGTTTGGGAAGATGGATGTTGTGGAGATGAATAGTGATGGTGGTTGTACAACAACGTGAACATTTTAATGTCACTGAAATGTATTATTAAATATAGTTAAAATGATACATTTTATGCTATGCATATTTTATTTTACCACAATTTTAAAACTGAAAAAAAAATGGTATGTCTGCATTCAATTAAAACAACAACTGTCTTAGATTCCCTAATTTTCTAGACCAAGCCAATAGATTAAAAAAAATTAAACTTACCAGTTTGTTTGGTGCTGCTTAGGAAACTAGCTTGGAATTAAAGAATAACTTCAGAGCATATAGTCTCCTTAGTGTTCAGAAGAGAGCACTGAAGTTAAATGACCTTTTCAAGGAACTTAAATGACTTTTTCAAAGTCCTAAAAGCAGAAGGAATGAAAATCCAAAAAGCATATATGCAAGCCATGTTGCTCTATGCAATGTATGTCCACTCTGTTTCTATGTGTGTGCACACGTGTGTCTCTAAACCTCTGTGCTCTAATTCTGTTCACTCCCCATTCCACCCCTACTATGTGAGAGAGCACACAGAAGTCACCTGTAATTCTCCAGCACACTCTGCTATTCCCCACCTCCAGCCCCTCATTCTTAGAGGTTACCTCCATCACCTCCATCTGGAAGACCTTTCAACCCATCCTACCAGGTAATGCTTGCTCAGTCTTCAAAAGCCAGGGCACCCCCTTTCTCTGTGAGGCTTTAGCTAGTGTCCCCTCACCCTCGAGCAGAGCTGGCAGTCCCTTCTCCTTCTTCTGCTTCTACTTTGTACAGACTGCGATAGTGCTTATCCCACACTGCTTCACAGTATTTAGCATCTTCTAATATTTTCTATCTTCACCCTCACCTCATTTAAGTCAGATGAGAGAGGCTCCAAAGGAACCAATGGAAGAGTCTCATGTAAGGCACTAGCATTGAATCCACCCCTATGAAGTCTAAAGGCAAGAAACTTTGGCACTTCTCTTCCCCCACTCAGGTTCAGAAGGAAAAGAGATCCCTGAGTTAGGAGCAAAATGTTGGGGAAACAAAGGCAAATGAGGGTGCCCTTGAAGGGAACAGGTCTGGAGTGACATGAAAGGATTTTGTCCAAGAAGCAGAATAGGCTATTTGAGAAAAGTGAAGTCCACCAACCCACAGAACCAATGAATAAACCGATAAGATTTGGAGGCTAAAGACCTCGGCAGGACAACTTCTGATGAAAAAAAGTCAACAAGAAAACTAAAAATGTGCATCTTCCACCAGAGGCATTTGTTGTCTCATCGCTGAACCTGCCAGGCGATGTGTCCTTTTTTTTTTCATGTTTCCAATGTTTTATTAATGTTACAGTTCAAAATCAATACACAAGGCAAACAAATATCAATCCATTTAATGACATTATTAATACTTGGAAATTAGGGGCATAAAAAAAATCTAATCCTCTCTCCCCTTGGCCCAACTCCTAAAGGAAATGGGGAGGGGGATAGAGAGAAGAAAGAAATAACTGCTTCCACCCCCATAGAAGGCTTCCAAGCCATGGGGGGCGGTATAAAAGAGTCTCTAAACACTGAATAAATTTTGAGGTTTGGAAATGACATTGGCCAGAATTGGAGCTAAGTGATTACTAGTGCCCATTAAGATAAATGCATTCAAAAACAGGTCAAAAGAGGCCTTAAAAGTAGTCCTCACTTAGTAAGAGCTTACAGGAGACCCTGATCATGGCCTTTGCAGTCCTGAAGAACAGTCAAAGCTGAGCAGCTCAGGGGGGCAGCCTGGACCAGAGGTGAGGAACTGGACACAGCCAAAGGTGTTACATTTCAACCAGTATAGCAGTGAAGGGAAGGAGAGAATTCACCTACTTTGTCAAGATAGTGGAAGGGAAGTCAGGGGAATTTTGGAGTTTCTTTAAAGCAAATAGTTTGTATCTTAAGGAAAATAAGCAAACTGGACAAGAGCAATAGACAAAGCAGAAAAGAGAGGGGTCACTGACATTAGCTGTTGTCAAGGTGGGAGAGAAGGCACCTGGACACCTGGGCAGGCATCCCCGATTCCTCCTCTGACCTTAATCTCTCTTCTCTACTGCCTTCTCCTCTCCTTTCAAGCTTTTAGTCCCCAAGTGTCCATCCCTCTTATACATCTGCCTATTCTTCCTGGATACTGTCACCATCTCCTTGGCCTCTATTTTCATCTACCTCATAACAACAATCAAATCTGTATCTCAAACCTTGAACTCTCTCCATTCATGTTTTTCATGAAAATGTGGCCATAGCGATTATAAAATTGCATTACTTTCACCTTCCCACAAGCTTACTCCCTCATTAATACCTTATGACACCACTTTCCACCAAGTTTAGGGAGTCCCCAACTCCAAAAATAAGTCACTTTCAACTCCTTCTGTCCTTTACTGCTCACATCTAGTAGGTCACCAAATCACAACCATTCACCTAGTAAATGACTCTTAGTCCGTTCTTTTCTTTTTCATGTATGGGGCTATCTGGGGTCCTTATTTCCCACCAGGGTTTTCTTGACTATCGGTTCCATGATGGCAGGGAGCAGGTCTATCTGTGCATCTAGAGTTTAGAGCAGTACTGAGCCCACAGTAGGTTTTTAATGAATACTTATTAAATGTATGAATTAATGTCAAATGAACAAACATTGCTTATAATAACCAATTTGGCCCTGCTTCTGCTCCCCACAAATACCTCCATTTTCCTCTTTACTACTACTTCTAACATTCCTCTCCTAGAAAAAAGTAACTCATTCATTCATATTCTCTCTCTCTCTAGCTGTCTCTTTTTATTTCTCTCCCCCCTTCTCTATCCTCCCCCCCCGCCCCCGCCACACACACACACACACACACACATGCCACAGGCAACTTGCCTACTTGCTCCACACATTTAGAATACACAGGTGTGGCACTTACAAGAGAGCTGATTCTCAGTGCCTAGGGAATAAAGTCCAAATTAAAATAAGCATGCACCACCCACCCCAGAATTGGTCTCCCCAGTTTCATCGTTTGGTGCTCCCCAGGCCCCCACTGCACATGCCCCAACCTCGAGCTGGATCAAAAGCCACACTTTCTCTGAGCACACCACAACCACGCTCAGGCATGTGCTCCCTGCTCCTGGACAGCAGAGTCATCTTTCAAGGGCTGGCTCCATTTTAAATCTCCATGATACCTCTCTCAAGTCCATGAGAGGCTCTTCTTTCCTCAGTGCCCACGCCACACTGTGCTCTTAACGACTTGTATGGTCCATATTAACATTGATGTGTTACCTGGTCAGACTGTGAGCCCTCCAAGGGACTACATCACAGTCACCTGTGTCATACAAGTCACCAGCACAGTAACTTGCACATTGTGGGCACTTAACATATGTTAATTAGACCAAGTTAAAAAAAATTAAGCTAGTTACATGAAACAGGCAGTCAGCAAACAGTGGACTACGGTGACACAAGAAAGCTTTCTCTTGCCTATAATTTTACATCATTGTCCTCTATTAAAATTATTCCGTGTTTTTTAAAAGATTGCAGGATGTACTCATTAAGGCATAACTCAAACTGCTGGCGCTGTGTCTGCCAGCAGAGTGCCTCCAGCCTGCTTCAATAAATTGATAGCACGTATTTGTAATTTGCAGCCCCCATTTGCATGCAAATAATTAATGTGCTAGAGTCCATAAAATTGATTTTTCTCTTAAGTTAAATATTTCACCTACAATCTTGTTAGTGTATCAATTAATGAAGTTTTACTATATTCAGCCAATAAATATTTATTGAACCAGGTACTGTGCTAGTCCCTGAAGACAAAACGATAAATAACATAATTCCCTGCTCTCAGGAAGCTCACTGTCTAAAAGAAGCCCACATAGAAGCCACCCCTTATGATACCACACTCACTCCTTTTCTTGGAAGGGTAAAATCTGGATGTTTCTAAGAGAAAGTTAAAAGAAGATAAAAGCTAAAAGACTGTCTTCTTAGGAAGTGTTAGGAAAACTTCCCAGATTATGATCCTGCTTGCAGAAATATATCATTAGTGGACTTTTACCAAAAAATCATGCAAATGTTATTGCTCTGAACAATGCAGCTTCTCAACATGATCCCATATTATGAAAATCTTCATCTGTGAACCAAATATCATCAAGTCTATGGACAACGATTGAACACCCAGACACTTAAAGAACGTAACTAGATTCCTTCTAAGTCAAAAATGATGGCCTGGTTACAATTAATTACCTTTGGTGACATAGGAATACTTGTCCAAATCAGACAGCTTCATTAAAACTCTAAAAAAAACTGTTAAGGAAGTAAATGTTCCCTTATTTTGGTGGAAAATGGGAAAAAGCCACAGGGCTCATAAACCTCTCTTTGGGACCCCCATTTGCTCCCACAAGGAGTGGCTACTAGTCCTCAGAATGCCTGCCTGGTGCAATGCTGTCCACTGATGCACACTCACCTCACATCTCTTCCCACACACTTTACTCTGATTGGAGTCCCACAAAACTCTCCAGGCAACCCAAGCTCAAATTCCTCAGTTGTGAACAGAGAACTCAGTAATATCAGCTACACGGTGTCCACACGGGACCATCTCGGCAGTGTTGAGGGACTCCTGAAGCCTCCCGCGCCACACACTGAATCTGGACCTTGCTGACTCAGAGCTCGAAAAGTCTTTCCGAACCTCAGGAAGAAAGCACAGTGAAGCCGAGCCTGCTGCCAACAAAACCCCAAATCAAAAGGGAGGCCAAGTCGATGTCAAATTTGTAATTGGTAGCTCAATTATCAATTAATTTGTCACAGAATTTAACCCAGCTGGCCAACCCACAGTCACAATTGCACAGGTTTACTCAGCCCAGGTTAGGAAAAATATGTTTAATTTAATTTTCCAGGTAACCACAGTGTGAGAACTGGCCAAGCTACAAGTGATGGGGGTTCTTGCTTGTATTGATGTTTTAATTTACAACATCATCATCTGCAAACAGAATTTCCTTTCACATTGAGATTCAGACAAAGCTGGAAACAGCACCTGAACACATAATCATATCACAGTGTGTTTCTCTCGCTCAAAAGCAGAACCTTCTGCCTTAACACTTCCACAGACTCCTCCAGGCCTGCTTCAAACAGACAAAACACTCCTCCTAAAACTCAAAGAAACATCACAACACCTTTGTAATAGGCCTGTTTCCCAAGGGGGGGATAAAAGGACAAGGCAAATTAAGGGAAATGTGGAATATAAACTTGAAAACTACTGTCAATAAAGCCAAAAACAAACTCGAGGCGGAGGTGAAGAAAGCAGGGGGAAGAAAAGCAATGTTAAATGGTCATCTTTCTTCTCGTTTTATTTGAGGAAGTTAAGTTTGCACAGCTCCTTACAAGCTGTCTTTGGCTAAAATCACTATTAATGAGCTTTGACATTTGAAATTTAACTGAGCATGAGCTAACAGCTTCCAGCACTGCACCACCCATGAAGGCAACTGGAAATATTTTGCTAGGACCTAACGGTGTGTTTATTGAAAAGACGCAGCTTTCAAGAGAAAGTGTTTATAGCAACCACTTTACCTGCGATCCCTGCCCTGTGATGTCTGTTTGGTTTCAGGGTTTGGGGGGTCCTCTTTAACTCCTTCTAGTCACTGCTCTAATTGTTTTCAATTCTAGCAGGAAAATGTTAATGAAGTTCTTTGCTCTACTGCAACCTGGATTGTAAGAACAGATTTGACAACTTTGAGTTATAACAAAGGAGCAGGACACAAAGATAAAGAAATAAATGCTTCAGAAAGACAAGATGAAAGACATTTTGTTGGTAATGCCACTAAAATGAACCTTGCCAAAAGAGAACAAAGAAGACAGATCACTGAGGCCGGAAGATGGCATGGATTCTTCTTAGATAAAATCCCGTTCATTGAATAAAAGTGAATCCATAATTAGCCAAGTAGTCACCCTGAGAGAAAGGCCTGGAAGGAAACTGTTCACTTTCTCTACATCCAAAAAGTCTGTAAACATTGGACTTGTTTACAAAAGGAATACAGTGAAAAAGGGATGGGTTTGAAATAAAAGGATACTCACACCTACCCTGCTTTCGCACAAAGTTAGAACACTGTCAGTCTCTACTTCCATGATGTACCAAAACAAAATGGTGGCCCCATCTGGACTCTCATGCGACAATCCTACACATTGTGATCTTGACCTTAAACTTGGGCTGGCCTGGATGCCAACATTGGTGTGAAATTCAGAACCACCATCCTTTCACTGAAGCCAGCATCATGCTGGAGAGTTGAGGGGTGTCCTTTGCCTGAGGCATTTCTGGACTGAGTAAAAGTAAAAGCAGAAATTATAGCTTAATCTGGAATGCCTCTGAGGAATTCAAACAAAATCTCAGTTACAAAGAAAAGGAAGTTCAGAATCTGTGAACTAGAAATCACATATTATTTCAAGGTTTTTATTCACCAAACCAAGGTTGGGTCACCCCTGCAACAAAAAAAGAGGAAATGCTGGAGGATGACACCAAACCAATGAAGATAATCCAGAGGACACAACAGGAGCAATGAGGAGAAAGCATAAAGGCAGATACTTTTGTCACTGCTAAATATTTTTGCATAGAAAACCAGGTATTACTGGATTATAGAATCTCTGTATGTTCCCTCATTTCATACGTTACATGAATTACAATTAGTTCTAAAAGTTATACAATGGACAGCATTGCTTAAAAATGATTTGTGGTAGCCTTTAATGAATCGGACTGTAACTGACAACTTTTGACAGTTAATCCTTAACAAATGACATAGGTTGGGTTATCAATTTATTCTTCAATTTACTGCATTTGCAGTTACAAAAATGAGAGCATGAGAAAACTTAATGATAAATAAAAATAATTCTGTTTTGAGAATCTGGGTGGCTATAATTATCTTGCATTTTAAATTTAGAAAGAAAATACAGAAATGTAAGTAATGTACAGTCACACATCACTTAATGTTTTGGTCATTTACAACAATGGTCCCAGGAGGCTGTGTCATGCAGCCTAGTTGTGCAGTTGGCAATAACACTGAGGTTTGTGCAATTACAGTCTCAGATACTTACAAAGAGACGAAATCACCTAACGAAGCATTTCTTGGAACATAACCCTGTCATTAAGCGAGGCACAACTGGGTAGTGTTTGGTCTCTAATACCATAGGAATATTACACTTAGTCTTGATGGTGGAGAGGCTCACAGCTCTCATAGTCTCAGTCATGCAAATGACTAATGACAAATGAGAGAGGGGTGAGGGGTGAATGTCACACTATCCACACACTACACCTCATGGACTTCTTCAAGACTCAGAACTTTTTTATGCTGATTTTACACACACATCTATGAAAACCATGTTATCTTTTCAGTTGGGGAAGAAGAGAACAGAAATCTGGGTTTGAAGGAAGTAGAGATATCTGCCGGCAACCATGCAATCTGACAACAAAGGGAAGACAGAGCATATCAATATAGTCATGGACCATTTAGCAAGGCGCACACCCCTTCCAACAATTTCAGTACTACCTCAGGTAGAGGTATTATTTGTTAAAAACAAAACAATTGAAGTTTAGGCTGATACCAGAAGCATCAAGACAACCTTTGGTTTCACTGTCCATATTCTGTCAAAAAGGCAGAAAAGTCTTTGTTACGTTGTAGAAGAGATTTACTGTCCAAAATAAACATAGCTTACTATTTTAAGGGACATTTTTTGGTTGCCTAGAAAATTAATTCCTACATATTCTTTATATCCCAAGGAAAACAGAAGAGTGTGAAGTTTGGTCCAGGAATAACATCTGGAAAAGTCATTTATTCAACAACTAGTGGTGAGGCATCTCCTGAATGCCAGGCACTGTGCTAGGTGCTAGGATTACCTCTGAGGGGCATATAGACTAATAAGCAGCAAGCAGAATAGCAGTTTCTGGGGCTACTGGTGGGTGAGAGGAGGTGGGAGCATCTCTGTAGACCTCCAGTCAGCAGAACTGGGGAAGCCCTCCATGAGTGGGGCCAAGGCCTGTGCTTACAATCTCAGGCTCCAGTTGTTTTCTCACTCACACAGGTTCCCACTCCCACCGACATTTTGGTAGCACACTAATTGATCTGAACTTTGAAAACGTCTAAATAAAAACCAAAACAGTTAAAATACTCAGGGCTGAAAGTAGGAGCTAGAACAATAGCAATACTAAGAGAAAACACTGACAGACCATTTACTAGAAACCAGGCACTACACTAAGACCTTTACTTTCATCATCCTACTTAAACTCACAACCACCTCACAAAGGATTTGCCTGTGTTCTCGTTACAAATGAGAAAACTGGGACTAGCAGGGGCAAAGTAACCTTCCCAGAGACAGAACACTGACAGTGGCAGAACCAGGATTTGGAGGCTCTGCTTTCAGACTACCCTAGAGAGAAATCTAGAGCAACCTAAAAACTCATCTTAACAATGATGAAGGTGGGGACTCCCTGGTGGCACCTCCCTGGTGGCACAGTGGTTGAGCGCTGCGCTGTGGAGCTGTCGGGGGCACGCGATGCGAGTTCAACGCCCAGCCGAGAGAATCCCACAGGGTGTGGCAGACCTCTCCTGCCTCGCCCGCTGCTCCCCTCAGCAGTGTATTTCTGATCTGCCTGTTCTGCTCCCCACTCTGTCTCTGGTGGACCCTCTCGCCGCCCCTCACCTGTGGACTGTACCCCAGCTTTTAAGTATTAATAAATAAATCTTTTTAAAAAATGATGAAGGTTTCCGAAATCTGAAATTATGAGAAAAGTAGAGCCCCTGAAGGAGAGTTTCATTAAACTAAAACACTGAAAGGTGTACCCACTCAATTTTCTCCCCTCATGTGGCATAAAACCATTTCTCTTCAGATTATATTTCTATGGATTTTCAGTAACTCTGATTCTGGAAAAAATCCTAAAGTCTTCAAATGGTAGTGATGGTTTTATTTTACCAGTTGAATGGACTTTGGAACAACAACATTCATTCAAGGCCCAGCTTGACCACTTACTCACTGTGTAACCTTTGTCAGCCACCGAATTTCGTGGAAGTTCACTGCCTTGTCCATAAAATGACGGTTTCTGAAGGGCCATTATAATAAGCTCACTAATAAATGTGAAGGTTACTCAGAACCTGACACGCCACAGGTGCTTAATGTCACTGCTCACTCCTTGCCTTTCATACACTTTCCCTAAGCAAAACAATGGAAAGATACATTTCTTAAGATTCAGTTGTTGTATCACCACCTGTGACTGAACAAAATTAATAATTAAAGCAAAATAAACATCCTTGGATGCTGAGATGTTCCCCATCTTGAGTTTGAGCATGAACCTGGCAGTATATACCTATGTCAATGAACTCTATGCCTAAGAGCTACCCATATGTTCCATGTGATTAACCCCTTGATAAAAGAGACAAACTTTAACAAAATTACATTACCTTGAAATTTATCATCTCAAGTACACTAATACTATGAACAAACCAAATTACATAGTATATATTTTATGTTGCCAAATTAGAAACTGTTAAAAGACAAAAATACACACTGTGTATTTTTCCTCTATTCCTCCAACTTCATTCCTCTATCTTGCTCCCACTTTAAACAATTCTGTGGAAATTTCCAAAACCACAATTTTACTGCTCTACTCTGCAAATACCACATTACAGTTTTTGATGTTGGCATTTGGTTATAGTACAGACAGCCACAACCTCCACAGGCCACTGAAATCCACAGTAAATAAGAACTGTAAGAGCTGAATAGAGCTTAAAAATTTCAGAGGGTTTTCCTATCAGTAGACTCATTTAAATATCAAAAACTTTGCGGGAAATTATTGCGGGAAGCTCGACTGCCCTTGTACACATGATGGAAGTTATGAGTCTAAGAAATTAAACCATGGAACCAGGGTCTCTTAATAAGATGGTGCTGGCAGAGACGAGAATCCAAGTCTTCCCGCATCAAGGCTCATGCTCTTTCCACTGCTCTTTGACAGAGAAGGGGTGGTCAGCACATCCTCCAACACGTGCCAAAAAAGGAAGCGTCTACTGCCCCGAGGACTGAGAAGCAATGATGTAGGTCTGGGAGTCATGCTGACCAACTCCTCTGGTATCAGAAAATGATGGAATCCCCCTAAAATACACCTCTCTGCTCTTTGCAGAGTTGCTTTAGGGGACCAATTTTTTTATATCCAACTTGATTCTTCTCAAAGGAGAGCATTAATGCCACAGATCCACTTAGGCCCTCAACACATTTTACCTTCCACAAACACTCTATGAAAGGAAAAAAAAAACCCTAGATTTTTCCAATCAAATTAAAAAAGAACTTTCATATTAATTAAAGCCATACTCTTTTAGACAAAAAAAAAAAATCTAGCTTTTTCTACCTTCTTTTCTTTTTCTCCTGCAAAACTTGTTTCAAGGCTAAAGGAAGTCAATTAAAGTTTCTATTATCATGAAATAGAATTCTGTTGCTGCAGCAATACAGAACAACAGCAATTTTATCCTTGCCTTTCCAAAGGTGTTTGTTGGTGCTTGTGAAAAAATTGTGTGGGCCATGTGTGTGGGTATATGCATGGGGAGGAAGACAGGACAGTTATTACAGAATTGAATTCACATATACAGCATAAATAAATTAATAACATAATGTTCTAAAAACATTTTACCATTATCTAGAGGAATTTCATTTTCTGTCTTACAGCTTACACTCTTAAATTATCATTATTTACTGACAGAATGGGTAACTAATTAAGGCCTTTAACTTCCCTACTAGAGGTTAAAAAAAAATTTAATCCCAATCAGATCATTAAAAATATTCAGAGGGAAAAAGAAAAAAAAAAGGATTGTATAGCTCATCTGCTAAATTCCCCAGCATAGCTCAAGGTGTATCTTAATTTAAAAGAAAAGGGGGAGAAGAAAGGGAGAGAAAGGGAAAGAGGGAGGGAAGGGGGAAAGAAAGAGAGGAGGAGGGAGGGGCAAGAGAGAGAAGGAGAGAAGAGAAAGAAGGAAAGGAGGGAGGGAGGAAGAAAAGGAAGGAGTAAGAAAAGGAGGAGAAGGGGAGTGGTGGGGAGAGACAGAGAGAGAAAGTAGAAACAGTGATTTTTCACTTATCCCATCCACACACCTAGCAGCTGCTTTTATTGTTATTTATTTATTTCCTTCCCTTTTGAGCTAGATCCTTTTTTCTCATTTAGTCCGACAGAGATTGTCCTCCTGGAGTGACCTTTTATTCTTTCCTTTTCCTTCACCCCTCCGGGCTATTGCCCTCGTGCCAGTAACTAGATAACACACTCTATCAAAGATTTTTTTTTAAAAAATCATTGGGAAGGCACTAGGGCTGATAGTGGCATCAATCGTAGCCTGACACGGGCTGGGGTCAACCATTTATCTCTTCACATAGCCTGTGGTTATGGCAGCGGCCATCTTGACTTGCTACATCTTAACAACCTTGTGCAGATGTTGCCTCTCCCAGCGCTGATAATATCTGCTCCCCGAGTCCTTTTCTTTCCTTGTTGGGTATATTTCTTTGTTTTATTTCAGTGGACACCTTTTCATACAAAATCAGGGCAGGATTAAGTAAAGTCTCTCCCTTCTTTCAGAGCCCTTCCATATGCTAGGGCCAGGGAAACAGTTATGAGCTGTGAAAACAATCTTGCTTTGGGGGCCAAAATTTTCTAAATAAAATTGAAACATTTTTGTTCCTTAGTAAATATAGCCTTATTTTTGAAGTTAAACTGAACTGAAATAGCATTGCTCTCATTTCACTAGATAATGAGATTTTACTGAAAGATTTCTTTTGACTTACTCAAATTTATTTTTCCATACCGCGCTCTCCTTTTCCCATCTCAATTTCACCACCCCCTCCCCAGCACAGCCTCTGCTATCATTTTTAGCTAGTTAAAATGATACCAGGCAGCAACATAGTTAAGGACAAGTTTAACATTAGGCAGATTGCATTTCAAAATCTCAACTCTACTATTATTAGCCATGAGCAAGCCCCTCAAACTTCAAAACTGTCTGTTCTTCACTTGCAACATGGAACTATTCCAGAACTGTGAAAATATTGTATACAAAATAGTTTTACACCAGGTGCTTGCCACATATAAAAGGTCAATCTTGAGCTATTATCTACTGCCTTAAGGTTAATGGATAGTCAATTAGTTGCTTACACAAGAGAATTTAATGGGGTGCCAAATATGGTCCACCCCATATGCAAAAATTACCTTCACTCTCTAACTTTCTAACATTATTATATAAGTAAATAGCTCATTTATTTCCATCGCAAGATTTCTGTTATAAAATGGAAATTACCTGGGGAATTTTAGATCTTAAGACTTAAACCTCAAACAGGAACTGAAGTTGAATAAAAATAGAAGACAAAAATAAAAGAAGATACAGGCTCAAAGGAAAATTATGTTTATACATAGCTTTTAATATTTGATCTAAATCCCACATGCCCCGTTTGCCTATAAATTCAAATAAATGTGAAAGATAGTTACTTTTTACAGTATTTTAACTATCAGCTGTGCCATTTTCTAGTTGTGCCACAGAAGTGTATGATATCCCAGTAAATAGGGTCAATTTCCTATGATACTGAAATGGTTTCTTGAAATGGAATAGAGAAGTCCTAAAATTTGTCTTAATGATGGAATTCATAGATGGATATATATATATATGACCCCACACATTGCCAGCGTCAAATGTATGGCACGACCTTCTAAGTTTATTCACTCAACAGACCGAAAATAACTTTTGATATCACCATAAAATTACTGTAGTTCTATATCCAATACTTGTACACCCAATATATTGAGATCGGGGTTGTAATTGCTAAACTCTCCTGAAAGAGTTCGGAAAGAAACCATGAAAACCAAAGAAAACCACTGAAGTTACGAGGTGAAAGTATCAAGGAAGCCTTTAATAGCTCTGACCTCACTAGCCAACATTCCCATGGCCAAGATCAAAGCAACTAGAAGCTGAAAACATACAGGATCCCCTTTTTTCTCTCTAGTATTTCCTTTAAATTTTCTACTCTCAGCATATATCATTTATATATATATCGTTGAGAGTTTAACTCCTGCACCACCAGGGGGGGCCCATCATATAGCATTTTTTAATGTATATATTTTTATTGTTATTTATGTCTTTTATATTTTGTATTCCCTGTGGGTAACCCACCACCAGTTCACCCGTGATCCATCTCCATGGTCCCTTGTGTTCTTTTCTACTCCATTTTGTGCCCTCACATAACCTTTTTGTAATGACACACAAGAATTTTGTTTTGCATAGTAAAGTTTGACTTTGGGGGCAATATAATGTTGGCAAGCACGTTAAGATGATGACACTTCTGTTATCCCCACACCTGCATCTCTCATCCCTACTTTACAAGATTCACTGTCATATTTCCCAGAAAATTAAACAATAGGAAATGAAATTGTCTCCCCTTATGTCACTAAAATAATACCGCAAAGAAAATGATGAGTCTGTCTCTATACTGTAAAATAGGTAATTTCTGCTAACTATTACTCACATTTACCAAAACTTAAAGAAATAGTTCAAAAACTATAAATCACCTGGGTCAAGAATATTTCCACCTTTGCAACTACAGGAAAACCTACATAGCAAATGGCAAAACTGTTATAGTTTTAGAGAGCAAATACCTTCCTTTGAAGTGGTAAGTATTTTTAGAGTAAAAACACTCTTTGTATAACTGATTTTTTTTTTTGCTAAGCACATGAGTCTTTTGTGCTTCCCAATATCTAATGTCTCAACAACAACTCCTAAAAGTTTCACAATAAAAGGTTTGATTACTGATTTTAATCTAGTGACCATCAATTTTAATTATTTCATCCATTCATTCATTCAACAAAACTTCGGTGGTAGCTACAAAGAAGATAAAAATACCAGACCCCACATGGCACTTCACTACCCCCTGAGCATAAACATCTACATTGCACACATGCGCACACACAGACAATTCTTCCTCACTAGAAGGATCCAAAACACAAGTCCTAGGACAATGCCCAGGAGAAGGCAGGAGCCAGTAGAAGCTGTGATGGGGGAGGGAGGCAGATCTGAACCCATGTTCCCACCGAGGCAGAATCTCACGACATAAATTTTAATATATTTGCCCCTTCTCCACTACTCAGAGATCTACTTCCACAATTTTGTATTGTAATTACACTTTTTATCTTGGGAAATGTTTCCAAAAGAGAACAGATTTTCTTTCCTCCTTTTTGAAATTTTTTACAGGAAGATGAGCAGTAACAGGTACCGGCTCTGCTGTTCTACCTCTGAGTTCCTGCTCTGCCACTTACCTGCTGCAGGTCCTGAAAGAAGCTACTACACCTGTCTGAGTAACTTAATCTACAAATTGGAGATAATAAGAGTGATCTATTTAAGGTTTCATTTTAAGGATTTAAAGGATAGTCCAAGTATAAATACAAGCTTCCCTTATTTCCTGAAAAGAAGTAAGCATTCAGTTAATGTTACCCTCTATTAGTTCTTGTATTTTTTTATAATAAAATACCAAATGTATTTCTCTAGATAGTCTCATACCTAGTACTAAAATATCCTGTTATGTTTTCCCTTCCATTTTCTCCAGTCTTCCCAACAGCAATTATATACTTGGTAGTTTCATTTCAATGTTTGGAAACCATCCATTTATCCCAGTGAAGTGATAAATTTTGTGAGCAAAGGATTAAAGTATCACCTTCTGATGCAGTGGATCTTGGATAAGATGGGGTACAATATGAAGGGGAGTTTAAGTGCTAGAATGGCTCTCCAAGAGATCATACCCAATCTCCTTTCTGAAAAGCTACCAGCACAGGCAAGTTTTAGAACAATTTTATAGACAGGAGGAACTAGTAAATGTTCCCCATGCATTTTCAAGGCTCCCCTCGGCTCAGACACTCAGGGCTTCCAGCAATGGAAGCTAGAGGACTCAAACTGTAGCCCACATTTCATGCCGTATGAAGCTTTTTTCCAGGAGCAGTGCACAGTTAGCATATATGCAACATTACAAATTCCTATCTCAAACGTGCAGAAAGCAAGCACAAAGAGGAAGGTAAGCTTGTCCTTGCACTGCACCACTCCAGGTCTAGGTTAAGAAGGTACAACTTTCAGGGCTACTGGTACAAGGGTCCCAATTCAAACCTTCAGTCCCTGCCCCCATTAAAATTTAAAACCAGATTCGACCCATCACGGAGTGGCACCAGAGGATTGCAATTTCATCCAGCATGATTTTTATTAGCCTTGCAATTTCTTAATGGGCTCCCCTGAGGGCTGGCTGGTAGAATCCTGCACTACCAGTCCAGATTTGCTGCAGGCAGCTTAATAAACATGGCATCTGCCCCACGACAATTGTCATAACATTGGACCAGGGTGCAGAAGGCAAAGCTAAAGGTTAACAAAACCACTGCTCAGGTGGCAGGGAGGTGAGCAGGGAGAATACTGGAAATTGTGATGGAAGGAAAAGGCTGCTCCCTGGGTCTGCAGCCCTTGCAGCCTGGTCAGAGTTCCCAGGAGCGAGCAGGCAGTTCGCCGCCTCCTGCAATCAGCAAGTTTTACACGGCTCATCAGTGTCACCGCTCCTGACATCTCATTATGCACAGAGGTGGAAGTGGACAGGTATGGAACACCAAACTTTTCCTTTTCTTATTATTTCTGTGGCGCACCATGAAACTGGGAGTTAATTAAGTCCTGTGGGACAATCAGTGTCTTTTTTGCTAGCTTAAATTACATTATATACAGATGCAAAAAAGAGAAGAAAAAATAATCCCTCAGCTCTTTCCTGGTTAATTCAGTACATTAGAAATCTGATGATTCCTAACTGGAAGCTGAAGCTGAATCTCCTCAGTATACATGGATTCTAATGAAGTCATATGACAAATCCACAAGTGATTCCTTCTTTAGAGGACCTCAAAGCACTTTTAGGAGTACTTCTTAAAGAACTTCTTTTTTGGAAAAAAAATGTATTTATGCATACAGGGTGCAGGCCAGAGGTGCAGGGCTGAGAGGAGTCACCAGAGACAGAGTGGGGAGCAGAGCAGGCAGATTGACTGAAGTACACTGCTGGGGGGAGCGGTGGGCCAGACAGGAGAGGTCTGCTGCACCATGTGAGAATCTCCTTGGCTGAGGATCGAACTCATGCTGCAGTGGCTGCCGATAGCTCCATAGGCTGAGACTTAACCCCTTGCATCACAAGGGAGGCCCTCTTAAAGAAGGGAGGTCTCTACTCTGAGGATTGACTGGTAGAGTAGAGTCAATTCTTTATCAGAGGAAAGCAAAGTCCTCAACCAGACTGGAGGAGCAAACTTCTTAAAGTTGTAAAATCTTAGACTGAGAAGACCCCTTTCAGAGGTAACACAGGACCAGAGAATGCGGAGTAAGCTTTTCCCTTAAAGTGAGCTAGCTCAAAATTTCCCAACATGTCCTACAATAGGTGACACATGGCAGAAAAAAGTAAGATTCCTTTGACCAAAGAAGTCTGAGAAAGACTAAGTCAACAGAGTCAAACTACCTTTTTTCCTGCAGGGATCCCCAATTTTTAATGCTGAGTTTGCAGCATGTCCAGAATTTATTAGATCACAGACCACTCTCCCTAATGGTTCATTCTTCATTAATAATTGTCCACAGAACTCACATTGGGAAATGCTGGTTCAGTCCTATTCCACATTAAATGAAAAAACTGAGGTCACCTGGGGGTTCTCTATACACCTTAACTTCGCCCATTCTCAACTCTGTTTCAGAGCCAGCTGTCAGACCTCACTTCCTTCTGCACCTGCCTCAGAGGGCAGCACCGCCCTGCACCTTGTATCCAAGCTCTCAGAGAACAGCCACTACATGTGTCAGGACTAAGCTAGCGTCAGGTCACTTCAGCCAGACTAGCATTTCTGACTCTCATATAAACGCAAGGGATATTTCATGAGACAAAGTGGTAGCTATGAAATTTATAAAGGCTCTAAAAGCTTTACATTTCCTTCTAGATTAAACCCATAGTCTTTAGTTTGACACTCACAACCACTCAACCCTTGTTTCTAGTTCGTTCTTTCCTGATTATCTCAAAACTTACACTCCAGGCAAATGCAATTACTTATATATAAACCATATTTCCCCACCTCTGTGACTCTGTGATACTGACCTCCTCACTACCATACCTTTGTCCCTTGTCTCCCCTTATCCTTATGATCCTGATAAATTTAGGCACAAATTTATGCCACTCCCTCCAGGAAATTTCCAAGTGATGATTTTTCCACCCAAAAGACTTCTTGGCCCTTGTGGATTTTCCACAGCAAAATAAAAAATATCTTTATCATCACATTTATTACATCTTGCTTATAGTGTAGTTATTGGACTCTTATCATCTCCTCTATCAAACAGTACATTCCACAAAGTTGGAGCTTATTCATCTGCAGAGTGATCACAATCCTTTCAAAGTTGAGTGCATGATTTTTTCCAAGCCTATCATAATTGGATAGTCTTTTGTCATCTCTCAATGCAACCATCTGAAAATTCCATACAGGGACCAGTATAATGGTAAGCACCTTCTGAGTGATCTGTAAATAATATTTGGGAAAGATGGTAAGTTTATTTTCCTGGTGCAGGATTACCATGCCCTCTCTGCTGGTCATGCTGCTCCATTAGTTGAATGTCTTAGTAAAGACATCAGGGAGTGTCCTTCAAATTCATATCAATCAGTTCCAGGCAGAAACAGAACAAAATATACCTGCTTCTGCTTGGCTGTGCATACTTTTTCCCTCTGGGAAGGGAAGGGCATTAAATGGTAATACTTTTGAGTGACTATTCTGGATCTGTGAGCCCCAAAAGTTGAGGTCCTTACTTCTGACATTGATTCATGGAGACTGTTGGTCAGTGGACTCTGTTTATGTCTATTCCACTCTGTATAAATATGTATTCATTGCACAGGAACACCAGGACTGTATCTAATATTTTAAAGTGTCTGAGAATACACATTATGAGAAATGTATACCTCTACAGACGATGTCTTTCTCTAGAGCACTCGTTTCTTTATTACTAGAGAAAAGTTGTCTCTTATAGAACTGAAGGAAGAGCCATCTCTGCTGTCACTTTGACTCAGGAAGATAAACACAAGTAACACAAAACTGATCTTAGATCCTACAGGCTACTAAGGTATATGTGTGTTTGTGCAGTCATTATGCTTTCTTATTTGCTTGTTTACTTATTTGTTTGCTTGTTCAAAACAAAAACTCCACTACTAAATTCTAAGGGAGATCTACCAAACTTTCTTCCCTATTTCCTTGGCCATATTCATTACATACAGAGGGTGCCTTGTTTTCATCCCTATAAAAATTCCACACAACAGAAATGCCTTCAGTTATCAAAAGAGTGAGGAGGATCAGAAAAAATAAAAAACAAACAAAGCTTCATTTAGAACCATGAGAAAAGTAAGGCCATCGTAGTCAAGTGCTGGTTAACCAGAATACTCAAGGGTCCTCAAAAGCACCAAGATTTTCTTTCCAGGCATCACTGCTCTCATATTCTTACCCACACGCTTGGGGTGGGATCAGCTCTATTCACAGTGAACACCAAGATTTTCTTTCCAGGCATCACTGCTCTCATATTCTTACCCACACGCTTGGGGTGGGATCAGCTCTATTCACAGTGAACACTAATTGGCCAAAACCAATCAGCAAATCCTATCTCTCTAAGCACCACGGTCATGTAACTCGATTTTGACCAATGAGCCATGACAAGACATTTATTGGGGCTTCTGGGAAAGAAATACCATCCTTCTAAGAATATGCCCATAGAAGATTCTCATTCCGACACAATGTGAACAGGGAATCAAGAAGTCCTGTGGCCACAGAAAAGGCAGCCTTAGGCAGAATCAACCATGTGGAAGGCAGGTTCTTCTCTGAATGAGAATGAGATGAAAGGAAGCATCTCGTTCATGAGCACTGAGCTGCTGGATCAGCTATGGTTATGATTCCATGATTCTAGAGCCTACCAATTCATCACTGAAATCTATTTGAATTGTGCTTTTCCCTTATGATTAAAGTCTTCATAACAAAATTTTTGAAAAGTAAAATTTGAAGAGAGAAGTGAGAAAGCATGAGTGTATGGGAAAATATCTATAAATAGATTATACTGGTCAACAATGAGATCATAACTGACTTAAAAAGGTCCTAATCTATAAGTATCTTGGTGTGCTGAACATAAATATAACCCTGAAAAACTTTTATTAGCTCTCGTTTTGAAGATACTTCATATAATTCACTTTATATGTTTCACCGTGTAAATTTATCCAGCAGGACTGCAACAGCATCCTAAATCAGCCTAGAATGATGTCATATTGCATCGCATTGCATGATACCATCATGCACACATCATCCAGAGTTGATTGCATCATTTTCTGATGCAATGCAATACTACTGCCAGGAGGCTGCTGAAGTAAGGTGACATCAGCAGTGCACTATAGAAAGCCCTGTCAGAAAGGTTGAGCATTGAAAATATTTCAGACTTTGTGTGAGAACAGACTTTAAGCTACTGTTCCATAAAACTGTTATGATTTTATCCATTTAGGCACAATACAGAACAGTAATGTCTCAAAAGTGCGTTCATAGCATGGACAATTTCTGGTCTATTTTACATTTGCTAACCAGAAGAAAAGTATCACTTCTCAAGTGAAGAAGGCTTATCATCTTTACTTCAGATGCAAGGTTGGTGACCAAGACAAGCCTTGGGCCCCACATATATGCTGTGCTACATGTACAACACAGCTTTCACAGTGGTTCAATGGCAAAAGACCATCAATGCTGTTTGCAGTCCCCATGGTGCGGAAAGAGCCAAGCAACCACATATAAGATTGTTACTTCTGCTTGGTTCCTCCACTTTCCAGCAGAATAATGAAGCAAAAGAAGTCGAGACTAGTCTACCCAAACATTCTGTCTGCAATGAGATGACCAGTTCAACAACTTGCTGCAGGGTGACCCGAAACAAGCATGGAATGCTTTTTGCCTAGTGTCTACAAACTTTCTGGGGAATATTAGGGCAGAAAACTACAAAGAACTAGTAGAAGGCATGCTGATGCAGTATCAGAAACTTGGCTGCAATATGTCTCTAAAGATCCACTTCCTTCATCCCCATCTGTATTTCTTCCCTTAAAACTGTGGTATGGCTAGTGATGAACATTGCAAACGTTTTCATCATGATATCACACCAATGGAGTAAAGATACCAGGGAAAATGGTCCACTACAATGCCTGACTACTGCTGGACACTCCCCAGAGATGCTCCTGAACAGCTGTACAAGAGACAAGCAAAGATATCTAAGAAGTAGTCTATTACTTGATTTTTTTACAGGTATTAATAACCATAGCCCTATTACTATTGGTACGCATTTCATGATGTAAACATCAATTTATTGTAGATTACAAAAAAACTAGAGCCAAAATTAGAATTTGACTGTCACATTCGTGTTGAGCACATACAAATTGATAGGAATGACTAATTTTTTTTCAATAACATGACTTTTATAAAAATTTGTTGTCCAGTAATTGGCATGCATTTCATGAAGTAAACGTCAATTCATTGCAGACTACAAAAAAAAACTAGAGCCAAAATTAGAATTTGACTGTCATACTCATGTTGAGCACATACAAATTGATAGGAAATGACTAATTTTATTTCATTGATATGACTTTTGTAAAAATTCATTGACCAGTGTTATGTACAGTTAGCTATATGGATATAGATTACAGCTACAAATATATACTCTATTTGAACAAATTTTATGTATGCATAATATTCCAGAGTGATTCTTAGAGGAAATAAACAGAGACTTAGCACAGGCAGAAATGCCAGAAATAGCCACATCTCCTCACAAACTCCCACAGTTTACAACAACACTGCAAAAGAAGGTGATTAATTTCTCAGCAGTAGAAAATTCCATAGAAGATCTTCAGGGCATAAGGACTGTGGGTGAGAATGAAAGCACACCAACACTGAAAGGGGGGGAAAGTGGGACGCCAAAGTATAGAAATAGGGTTGATTTAATCTTCATTAAATCCACTCAATCCATAATTCCTGCACGAATGGGCCCATATCCTCGTCCAGATTGTCATACCTGACAGTAGCAACATAAAACAGGTGATTATTCCAATGGTTTCACAGAGAATTAAAAATTCCAGTGGAATGCAGCAGGCTCACCAAAAGGCTAAAGGCTAAAGATGGTGCCATCTAGGGCTGGCCAGATTATGTGCAGTAACAAACAACCCCAAATTCTCACAGGCACGACACAATAAATGTTCCTATCTTACTGATAGAGGTCCACTAGAAATGTTGGCAGTGCCTCAGGGTAGAATAACTACCCTGTATAATTTGACCCCATGATCTGGGACATTTAGCCATCATGGCAAAGGAACAGAGAAGGCTAAAAAGTTTAGCCCTAGAAATGAAATGCTTCTACCCACATTGTAAGCAAGTCGTACAAATCATCAAACTTCAGAAGTGAGGGGAAGTGCAAATCTCCCTTCTTCTCAAAATAGATGAGAAATGGATATTGGCGATGGCTATCACAGAGGGGCTATTTCTTTTTGTTAAAAACAGTTGTTTTAGAAAATTTGTTAAATATCCATTGATCTTAGGAGGTTATAAATACTTATTTGGAAGTAAGGAAATTCTTCATAATGATTCTTTCTAGGTCTTACCTGGGTCTTACCTGCAGAAATTCAGAAACTAACACTGTGATTATGAGACCTTATGATTTGCCATACCCTTATTTGCCAGTTGTTCCTTTGGCAAATCAATAAAATCAAGAAATGCCTTTCCTGTTTTTGTTTTATTTGCTTATTATTGTATATGCTCATACAAGTAGTTTATTACCTCATTAGATGTCTATTTAGACACATTGCCTCCCTTCCTCCTTTAGAAAGGATACTTTTCCTACAGTTTGGAGTAGCTGAGATGATGCCCTGATTTATATTTTATAGAAAAGTCTCCCTTACTCATGCATTCTTCCACTGACTTGCATTTATGTTGGTTTCATTGAGAAGAACAGCCAGAGTGATGCCTGCAGCCACAGTGCGGTAAGACATTCCTCCATCAACATGACCACTAATAACCTACCATCAGCTAATTTTAGCCAAGGACAACAAAGGACCAGAAGAGGTCCTTCAGCAAACCATGAAGACAGCAGGAAGAAAGTAACTAAATGAGCCATCAAGTGGAGTGGAACCTAGGTACCCTCCATCGATATGCCAGATGAGAATAGTTTAATCCCCTCCAAACTAGAACAAAACAGGAGGAAAAGAAACAAAGTCCAAGAATTATTCAGGAATGTCTATGCTTAAGACAACCATTGTATAGATTCAATAACAAATTACTGTCAATCCATCCATAAAATTATACCATGAAACCATTTCCAAATAAAAGTTTGCACCAAAAATCAGTTCAACATTCTCTTAATTCTACCCAACACCCCTGCTTCTCTCCATCTGGTTCCCGTTCTCTTCTCTAAAACAACCTTCTAAGAAAAGAGAATTCTTTCTCCCTGAGCTGAATGTTCAGTTTGATGAAGTCAGTTTCCATAACACTTCCAATGTTTGAACAACCACATTCTCCCTCATCCAAAATGAGATATCCTTGCTATTCACTTTTACCTAAATTTCTTCACCCTCAGGGCTCCAGCTGCCACTGAAGCTATCTCGTCCAAGGCTCCCCATGTTCTTCTCACAAATACATGCATTTTAGGGGCAGCTGCTTTGGCTCCTCAATGAAAGAGCAGACCTCAACCCAGTGGTACTAACAGCAAGGACCTTGGAGAGGAAAATGAGCACTGAGCAAACAAGATTTAAAACAGGACATCACTTGGGAGAAAATCCAAGTTTTCCAAATTAGTTGAATTGCCTGCTGTAATTCAAGACTGAGATAGAAATGTTCTGTATATCAGACTCAAAAATGCTCACATTTCATAACTTTAGCAAAATGCAAAATGTTTAACAAATCTAATTAGAAAACATATATCCAGGGCCTCCCCGGTGGCGCAGCAGTTAGGCACTGTGCTGTGGAAGTGTCGGCAGTGATGACGCAAGTTCGATGTCCATCCGGGGAGATTCCCCCATGGCGCTGCAGACCTCTCCTGCCTCGCCCACTGCTCCCCTCAGCAGTGTGTTTCTGTCGATCTGCCTGTTCTGTTCCGCACTCTGTCTCTGGTGAACCCTCTTGCCGCCCCACACCTCTAGTCTGTACCCCAGCTTACGGTATGCATAAATAAATAAATCTTTAAAAAAAAAAGAAAAAAGAAAGAAAACATAAATCCAAATACTTACAAAATATTGCTCCTTCCCCCAGCACAAATACAGCCACATCAATACCATCTCTAACACACACACACACACACACACACACACACACACACACACACACACAGTAGAATGACATCTAATTTCTGAAATTCATTCAACTACTATCTGAGATCCTTCATACTTGGGAAGAGAACCGACTCATGACAGGGTATTTTTAATTCTCAGGCTGCAGAGAAATGGCGGTTACTATAATGTCTCCAGGGAAAAGTGAGCTCACATGAAGAACTATATATACTGATAATTTAACATTCATATATCATAGTTTTTACATTCCATTGGAAGGATTGTATATAATCCTTCCATGTCACAGATGGGGAAACTGAGACATGAGATTGTAAAACTGCATTGCCCAATGTCACCAATGAGTCAGCAAACAAACTAACTTGGATATTTCTGGCTCTTCATTCACCAAGCCTCACTGCCCTTATAGAATGCAAGAACCCTAACATGGGGCCATCCTACTACCCAAAGCAATTTCCTAGCACTCACGCTTATCTGTGGGCTAGCTAAGTCTCATATTTGGAAAGACTCGGAAGAAATTCGATCATTGCATTCCCACAGTCAGATCCAAAATGAGCCCACATATTTCTGCATGATATTAGATTTCACTGAGAACATTCCACACAGTATTTATTTAGACCAGAATGGTTTCAATTTATGAAGCTGTACTTCAGAAGGAAATAATCATGTCATCTCCCATTGGGAATGCCCTTGGCCTGCCATTAATACAGTCATTTATACAGGACTAATAAAACTTGCTGTTTTCCACTAAGAACAGAAAGTATAATATTATAACATAAAAGTTAAGGGCAGCTTCCTAATTGTCCATCAACAGATAAAGAAGATGTGATACACACACACACACACACACACACACACACACATATTTACTTACATATACAACAATGGAATACTACTCAGCTATGAAAAAGATGAAATCTCACCATTTTGACAATATGGAAGTATCCTGAAGGTTATCATGCTAAGTGAAATAAGTCAAAGACAATGTATGATTTCACTGATAAGCAGAATACAGAGAAAAAAATGCAAACAAATAGACAAAGCAAAACAAAATACATTGTCAGATACAGAGAACAGATTGAGGCTGGGGGATAAAACAGAAAAAGAGGGTCAATGGTATGGTGTTGGATAAAAACTAGCCTATTGATAGTGAGCACAATACAGTGTATACAGATGCAGAAATATAATAGCATATATCTGACAATTACATAACATTACCTCAAGAGAAATTCATTTTTTAAAAAATGAAAAAAACAGTTAAAAGGGTCAGCCTCAAATCAGGTTTTGTTCCATAGCCCAGAGTCATAACTACCATATCATAGTACTTTTATAAGATTTTTGGGTTCTTCCTACTAATAGAGATTTTTGTATTGTTTTTATTGGGATTACATTAGTTTACAACACTGAATATTATTTAGAGGTTTAAGTTCATATCTCTCCAGATGTACCATACCACATCCACTACCTACTCTGGTTCTTCTTCAGATCATATAAACCTTTTACCTTATACTAATATACTTTTATATGCACAGTGTTCCTCTATCCACAGGCTGGAAGTCAGGCAGTACTAACCTTAATCAATTGAAAGGTTAAGTGACTCCACACACTTGAAGTCAGACAGGGACATTGCTAGAACTAGAAACCAGGCCCTAGGAGTCCTATTCAGGGTGTATCCTATTTGTCTCTGCTACTTGCCTAATTATCTTAAGAAGGTAAAACCCCTTTCAATGCAAACCCATCTGCTTTCCCAACTCCCCTTTTCCTCTCAGTAGGCAGCCGGTATATATTAGGAGTCTCATTTCACAGAGAAAATTCAGGCACAAGAGACACCAAGTTTTCTCTAAGTCAGGGGATGGCTGAATCCCTACATCTTAGGTGCCTTGTCTAACAACCAGTTCAGTTCTGCTTTTAACAGCATCTCCCCACCCCCAGCACACAGCCCTGCAGATACACACTGAAGAAAAGGTGATTTGAAAGGAAGGAAAAGAGGGAGAGATGAGAAGGAAAACGAAGGGAGGGAAGAAGAAGGGAAAAGGGGGACAAGAGAAGGAGGGAAGAAGAAAGGATAAAAAGTGAAAAAGTACCCTTTGGATTTCAGATAAAAGGAACATAACCAATTAGAACTGGAAAATAATTTCATGTTGTCCTTAACCACCTATACATGTTATAAAGAAGACGTCAAACTCACCACATCACTGCATTGCAGCAATTTTCTAGGAGACTGTTCACAAACAAAAGGTAGGGATTAAACTTAAAGGTGGAGTTTTGCTTTTTGAACAGCTCTCCAGGCATTGAAGAGTCCAAGTGAGTTTAAAATATAAGTATTTCAAAAACAAATGGTGGTGATTTAACCAGCCAACCGCAGGGGTGGGTGAGGGCTATTCTGGAGTCTCTAGAGGAATGGATGGGGTGAAAGACCTGAGAAGCCTTGGTGCTGTCAAACCAAGAAGTACACTTGAAGAGCTGGATTTTAATCCAAGCACCTTTCACATTGGTCATAGCCCTAAGGATAGTGAGCATGCGCATGAAGAAGGAGCTGTCACTATGGACTGCCCAACCACTATGCTTGTGTGCAAAGTTCCTTTCTCTCCCTACATGTGATCTATACCAGCTGCCTGCATTTACTTGCCGCTCACTCCTTAAACCCCACAAAATCTGCATTTTCTCCCTGCCAATACTATCTGCAGACTCAAATGTTACTTACTAAGGATGTCCTGATCACAAGACCTTTCGTTTCACTTCATCATACCTTTCTTCAATTCCTCTCTCCCTTGGGTTACATGACACTGAAGAAAGAGTTTTCAAATAAACTTTTAGCAAAAAGCTTTCTTTCCAATGGTATCTAGCCAATAATTCCCATTGATTAACGTGGCCTTATAGTAAGACTTGAAATCAAGCAGTGTAACTCATCAAAGTTTAATTTGCTCTTTTTCAAGGTAAGTTTGGCTGTACATTGTACTTCCACAATTTTTTTTTTTAATGAGCATGGAAATTTCTACCAAAAAACAAGTCCAAAAACCTGTTGGGATGCTTTATTGGAATTGCGTTGACTCTAAATATTTATTGGAACTGACATCTTAACTTTATAATGTTAACATCTTACCCTTATTAAGAACTTCAATAATGGATCTTTTATGTTTCCTCTGATTTGGATTCATTAAGCTTCTTAGATCTATGGGTTGTGGTTTTCATCAACTCTCGGACAAGTTTAGCCATTATTTCATTAAGTATTTTTCTATCCTCCTACCTCTACCTCCTTTTCTGTACCTCATTCCTGCATAAACATTCCTGAACTCCAATCTCTGATGGCTCCACCCACTGAGACTGCTACTCTCTGTTTGGATTCGGTTTCCCTATGCTGTGCTTGGAAGAGCGCCCCAGACAGAAAGCCACTCTCCTTGTGCATTTCCCTTCTCTCGAGGATCACAGCCTTGTTCTGTTTGTTATCCAATGCCTTAAATATGTTTTGACTAGTTTTATATTTGTTTATGGCAGGAGGGTATGTCTGAAACTCATTATCTTCTCATGGCCAAAACCAGAAGTCTATCCATTCACACTTAAGAGCAATGAAGTAAAAATTTAAGTGGACAGACTATGGAAGTGGGACTTCATGAGGCTTCCAAATGTCAAACTGTGGTTCTTTATCCTGGTTTAATCTCTCCAGAAATGCATCTTCTAGTCTCCTTTCTGGAAGTAGAACTTGGGTTGCCAGGACTCTAAAATTGAGCAGAGAATTTAGTGGGGGAGAGAAGAGCGGTTTGCCTCTCTTTAAAGGGAAAGCGGGCCTTCCATTCATCCTTCAGACTTCAATTGGATTCTCCATCCCTGCCTCCTCTATGCTTGATATCAAAAACAACTAATATCTCATTAATTCAATTTATCCAGAAATTATGCTCCTCCATCCCTGGAGGAGGGAGGGGTAAAAATAATTGTCTGGTTGGGATCTAGTTATTCTTTATAGAGGATTTCAAGCAATCCCCTTCTTTTAGCATCCCGTTTCATGTCCATTTTCTGGTACCTAAATTTTTTAAACCCAAAGTTTTTCTAGGGCTTTGTGGTGCAAATTGTCTTGCTTTTTCTCTAAATTTCCCTTTGCAGGAATTTAATTTTGACTTTCTTGCAACCCATTAACTCATTTTCAATTCTCCCATTTACTGTCCATCTTCATGTAGTGCGGATTGTGTTATAAATGCCTTCTTATTTCACCAAAGGGGGGACTTGTACCTCTATAGCTTATTGTCCTTCTACTAGACCCACTTGAAACAGGAGATTCCTGCTTCTATTTGGTTAAGAACCAATTCTTAATTATATTAAATTTCATAGCCACATTTTTAACATTTTTTCCTCTTTTGGGGGGGATTCATTACTGGATTTGTAGCCCATATTATCTTCATTCCTGGATTCATTTTACAGTCTGCCAGAGTACATCGTGTTTCAGAGAGTGCACAAGAGTGATAAACTTTCTAAATTTTGTATAGCATATATTATTTTGTTCTTAACTCCAAATAGTATTTGACTCGGTATGGGATTCTAAGTTTAAAAATCAATTCCCATATAAAACTTCAAGAGCAAAGTTTAAGTCTTCTTTTTCTGCTGATATAGCAGATCAGATGTTCAGAAAAACCTCTTCAAGTTATTGTAAATGAAGTTTGCTAGGTAAAACATCTGGATGGGTGGGGCGAACGTAAAGGAATTCCTTGGAGGCAGAATGGAGAGAACACTGCATTGCCTGTCTTTTTTTCCTTCCCTGGGTCTGTCCCAGAGTTCAGTGTTTGAATTTAACATCTGCCCTAACATCCACAACGAACCAAACCCATCTCCTGCCTCCAGGCAAATAACTCCCATTGGTTATATGAGCTGTTCTTAAGACTTCATCTTGAGGGCCACAAATCCAACCACTCAAGTATGTAGAGACAGAGAAAGAGAGGGGGAGGACAGGAAATGTCCACCTCCACTGACAATTCTCCCCGACCACCTTTTCATTCGTTACAATCTCAGACTCGGCTTAGAATTCCTCCCAGAGTTCCACTGAGTAGTCAAACTATACTCTTCCTTTTTTCCTCCAAATCTATTTTGCATTGTGTTGATTCTGCTGTGGTTTCTCCACCCATCCAACCCAATCTCCTATCTATTCTGTAAAGATCCCTCAAAACCTATTGTCTTTTCCAGCACCCTTTTGATTTTTTTCTCTTGGTAATATCCTTTCTCCTATTTCAATGTATCACAGTGATACATAATAGGGATAATCAATGTTTTCTGAAGGAAAAGATAAATGCACAGGCACCAAAAGGAAAAGATGACCATGACATATTCATTCATTTATAAATCCATCCATCCATTCAATAACTCCTAATGAGACCTGATATGTACTGCGGTGACAAAATTCCTCTTTTCAAGGAGCTTATATGCTAGAGTGGCAGTAGATTTTTGTAATACAAGCTGAAGAATAATATAAATATTCTAAGAACATCTTTGTGTGCAAATTAGTTATATTACTACACGTGTGTTTCCTTTCTGATAAATCTTCAGGGGGTTGGATTGGAGAAGCAACCTAGGAGGTTTGTTTTAACTGTATGTATTTGCTTTTCTCTATTATTTATTAATACAATTGATTCAGCCTCCCTCTGGGTGCTTGAGATACACTAGTGAACAAAGTAGGCAAACATTTCTGGCCCTTGGAGAGCATATTTTAGCAACAAAATTCAGACAGTAAACGTAATAAATTAGTACCTTATGTAGTCTATTAGCAGGTAATAATGACTATGGAAAAACAGAAGAAAGAAATTGCCGGTATGACATGTGAAGTAAGCAGCACTGGGTTGCACTTTTAAATAGGGCAGCAAGGGTACACTTCACAGAGCACGTAACATTTTAGCCAAAAGTTGGAGGATTGTTCTTTCAAGGGGAGAGGAGAGAGTATTGTAAACAAAAGGAAGAACAATGCAAAGGTTTCAGTGTGAGAGCAAACCCGGCACTCTCCATAACAGCAAAGAGCCGATGGACAGAAGAGCCCGGAACAAAATAGATAAATGATGAGAAAAGAGATCACGGAGGCCTGGAAGGATTTGGGGGAGCGTGCAGATCCAGAGAAAGGCCCTTTAAGTAAATGAGAGAGAATTTTTTGAAAGAGAAGTTAGGAACCATTGCGAGGTTTTTGAGGAGAGTAGTAAAATCATTTGACATATGTTGAAAGGATTCATTGGAAGGGGCTCTGTTAGACTAGACTGAGGGAGGAAGCGGACGCAGGCAGACGGGCTGGGTGGGCGCTGCAATAATCAGAAGATGTTGGTGATGGTGGTGGCCTAGACTTGCTACAAGTGGTCAGATTAGAAGGTGCAGTCAACAGAATTTCCTGATAGATCTGATGTGGATTTAGCAAGCTCAAGGATTCTTCCATGGCCTGACCTATGAAAGACATAGAGCTGCCATCAACTCAGGACCACGGTGGTGGGGTGTGTGGAGGGAGCAATGGAGACCAGGAGTTCAATTTAGAATCTGCTAGATTTGCAATGCCATTTTGATATTCTATTGAATATACTGGTAGGCAGTGAGGTTTGGGAATCTACAATTTCAGGAGAGATTTCTGGGCTGGAAACTACAATTTGGGAGTCCTGAGCATGGATGGATTTATGTGTGTGTGGTGGGGGGGAGGGGTGCATAAATTTGAAAAGATCACTTTGGAACATCAGAACATAATTTTCCTACCAAACACATTTAATATTTCCTACCCCTCAATACTTTATCTAACACAAGTTATCCAGAGTTAATGACCACGTGGGTCCCATCTTCTCCATTCCTCCTGTCACCTTTCTAGTTCTCACCTGGTTTAGATGCTCCTGCCCCCCAGCTACCAAATCAATGTGACCAAAGCACACCTGTGATCATGCAGTGACTCCTCAAGGACACGCCACCTGCTAACGTGCCTGCCATCCCCAGCCCAGCCCACCCCACTTTCCCCTCCACCAAGCCATGCCCTTTGCACTATTCCTCTGTGTTCTGACCTCAGAGCATTGTGCAAACTGGCTTATCCACCAGGAATACTTCTCTTCTGCTCCCCTGAATGCCTCTCAACCAGGCCAAATATTCTAGACAGGAAACAAACAATGCCTACTTACCTTATTTGACTGCCCCATCTGAACAGAAGCTTTGACCACCCCCCACTTTAATCCCCTAATCTATGGTACAGGGAAGAATATGACATGGGTCACAATTCCCAAAGTGAGGGCAGCAGGACAGATAGCAGCCCCAAAAGAAATGTTGGCAATAAAGAATTCCATAAACAAACAGGGTCAGGCATACATCACAACACAGCCCTCCCTTAGATATATGCTTTATCAATTCACAAATTGAATGACTGCTCTCAGAAGTCTTTTGGTAAGAAATAATACAGAACTTGGTTTAATCCAGATTTTACAAATGAATTTGACTTCAGAGGCCCTTTCTCACAGAATGCCCATTACCTTCTATGGAACTGGTGTTGCAAAGTGTTCACGTAGTACTTGGAGCTGGAGACCTGAATTCTAATTCCAAGGAAACACCTCACAGTGCCGGTTTTCTCCAAGCCCAGGTCAAATAAAGCAACTTTATCTCCCCATACATGGGAGGTGTACTGTACCCAGGTCCAAGTAGGGAAGTCATATACCCCAACTTCTACAGGGCAACCAAACACCCCAAGTCTGGAGTTTCCTACCACTAGCCTAGGAGGTTTTGACAAATATGCCTCTCTAGTTTCTAAAGATTAGATGACTTATTTCCCCACAAAGACTTAAGGTCACAGGGGTTATGATGCTAGTTACTAGCTGTGTGACATTTACTAGGTCACCTCTCTTCATGGACCTCGACTAACTCTTCTCTTATATGAGGGGGCTGGTGCAAATGTGCCCAGCTTTCCATTCAACCATCATGACTGACTCTACATGTCCTTCTTTGAACTTCACCTACGTCCATACATGCCTACTCCTCTTACCATCCCTTAAAGGTGGTCTCTTTCCTTACTATTTGTGTTAATTTTTTTATCTCCATCAGGGCATAGCACAGAACCTTGAACTAGAGCTAGAACTAGAGCTCTAAAAAACACACATTATATAAATATTTAAAGATGACGGAGGCATTTAAGCACCCTCAAAATTTCAAAATTCAACTTTCAGATGATAAAAATTAAATGAAATCTAAGCCATGATCTGGTCAAAGCAGAAAACACTTCAGGGAAAAAAAAAATCTGTATCATTTTCTAGCACTACCACTAGCAAACTAGCTCTGCCAATAATAGCTCCCATTGGATGTTCCCTGTGTGTGAGGTGCAGTTCTCCATGGTTCACAGGTTCGAATCCTCACATCCACCCTGGCTAGTGCTATTATTATCCCCACTTTACATTTGAAAAAATTGGAGCACAGAGGGGTTAAGACACTTGTCTGAAGACTCCAGGGTGGCAAATGATGTCTTTGGGCCCCAGCAGTCTAGCTCTACAGCTCACGTGCGGTCACTGTGCTAAACCGCCCCTCTTCCCTTTCACCAGCATGTGTCCTGTGAGCATCCCAAGCACCCCAGGTTAATACCCAGGGAGAAACTGAGGCCCAGAGAGGCTTAAAGATTGCTGAGTGTCCCACACCCATATTTAGACCACAGGGCTCTCTCAAAATACAAACTTACTCAGCAGTTCACCACACTACCATGTACCTTTGAGATGCCCCTGACAGAAAACTCTGAGAAGTGGATGCTGACAAGGGGAGATGAAGTAGTGCTGGAGATGGAGAATCCAAGCTGAAAATGAACTGAATGGAAGAGGCATATTTGGGGGACACAATGAAGCAGGAAGTGACCACCCTGGCAACCACATGACTAGAAGATAGAAAGGGTGTGAGAATCCTAGAGACCTGACAGGACAGACAGGAAGACCCTAGCAGGTAGAGTTTAGGAAGGACAGACAGGGAGGAGTTTCAAAAGGACAGAAAAATCACGTAATTTATAATTGCAAGCATTTTCACCACTACTCAAAAAACTATAGAAAAATATACATCACACACACGCAGAGTATAGTTTGGCCCTTGGAGTTTTAACTGAAGCAGCCGGCACTCGTGAGAGAGTCAGCTATGGCATGTGGCACATAATAGGCACTCAATAAATGTTTGTTCCAAATAAAAGAGACAAAACAAAGGAAAATCGGAGAATCGCTTTCATAAAGAGAAAGGCACCTAAGGGAGTAGGTGCTCAATAAATATTATTTTTTTATCTGTGTACCATGAGAAGCCTGGGGAATTGTAACAGATTATCTGATATATTTCCAAAGAACCCTTAGCTTCTGATTTCAATTCTCAAAAATTCCCCAGGGAAGCTGTGGAATCCCTCATGGGGGACTTTTAAGAACACGTTCTTAGCAGAGCCACGTAAGGGAGTGGTTTAGATGATTTTCAAACAGATGAATTGAGGTAGAGAGGCTAGACCAAAGGACTGGCAGTCCTTTTCACTTCTAATTTCCATGGAATCTCCTCAGAAGCATGTCTCTGTCTGTGAGGAGATAACCGATGGACAAGGCGGCATCGCAACCCAACCAACTGAGGACGGCTGAGTGATTTGGACACCTTCCAAGAGGGCTGACTAAAATGTAGGCCATTTATTTCATGAAGAAATAAACCCCAGAGAGCCCCCTTCAAACATGCACACAGAAAGCAGGACAAAATGCTGAGGAGATTATCTGTTCAGGATTTGCTTTAAAAGAGCCCAGGCAGCACTCATTTATTTTTGAGAAAATATATGATTAACCATAGTTAACTATGAATTCAGATGTTGTGCATTAGACCAGCTCCTCAAAGTTTGAGAGCATTTAATATTATATATCGCTGCCATTTGGACTAAATTGTTTTTTTAATGTACACAATATTACAAATTTAATTTGAGCTGTTTGAATCAGTCTGTAAAAAAAATTTGATTATACCTGAGTGTTCTGGCCCCAGCTTTTCCGTATCTCAGTAATCTTGGCGGTAATTGGCTGATTAGGCGTCTCACACTCTATCTTTGCCTCAGTTTCCATGGTAATGTTACAGGAGCTATTATAGATGAGAACTTCATCTCTTTCCACTTTAGGGCTGAAACGAGAGGGGAGGTTAAATGGGGTGTCATCAATCTTAATGAAATGCAATTATTTTTACTCTTATTAATCATTGCAAGCCATTAGCTTGTGGCAACTACAGGCCACCATTTGTCAAATTTTGCAAATTTCTGTAATTTTGTTTCCATTCTTTTATTGTTTATTTGTTTTCCCTTTATCTGCACACCCTGCAATGAAAATGTACATGGTAAATATCTTTCACTGAGGCTTCTCTTTTCCAAATCTATTAGGAACATTAGCAAACGCGTCTCCAAGCCCAACTTAACAAGCCATGCGCAGACAATACTTCCAGTTCCGAAAATGGAAGCAAATATGGGGAGAGGTCTTTTTTTTTCCTTTCCCTTTCCCTCTTCCTGTTCTTACTCACACTTAGTGTTGGGGGAGTGAATTCCCTGGATCCCCCCAGGGCAGATGGAGAAATTGGAAAACCCACACAACTGGCTAACTGGTCCCTAATTCCAACTGTGAAAAAATGAGCTCATTTAGGCTTTCAATTCCCTCTCCCCAGCTGATGGCAATGAGGCTCTGTTGCTAGCAGTGGAACATTAACTTAGTAAATTAATTAAACTTACTTAACAGCCCAGACTAAGGAGATTCGATATATGTGCCAGTTATACTACCAGCCACTCGCTTTAAAAGTCCTTTTGCTTTAAGGGGAGAAGCCAGACTGGATTTAAAATGAAAAACAGCAGTGTAGCATTACAGAAAAGCTAAAAATATGCAGTGTAGAGGAGGTGAGAGTGTGGATATTGCTGGGTATTGTCCCCAACAGGTGTGATATTTATTCAAGAATAATCCTGGCTTTAGGCATTGTTGCAACTAACTCAAAGATTATTAGTAATAATAATGCAGGATATTTTATACTTTCCAACAGTTTCATATGTATGATCTCATTTCACCTGTAAGTTAGGTAGAGGCATGTAAAATGTAACTGAAAGAGGTCAGGGGATTTGCATTAGGAGAGACACATTAAGAGTAGCAACTCCAGACTGAACCCCAGGCGCCCTCTCTCCTAGAGCAATGCGCTCACGTTTTGAGATGCTGGTCAAACATCAGCCATGAAAGTAGCAAGTTCATGGGAAGACCAGAAAGGATGGTAGAACAGGCAAAGGGCCACTGCTTCAGACACTGTAAGGCACGAGAACGACAGCATCTTTTTTCAAATCAATGTCAAAATGGCTTCTCCAATAATTTGCTAGAAATGTTGAGTAGAGTAACTATCTCACCTGACTACTTGATCTTCTCTTCATGCTAAAATAGTCCCTGCTCCACATCTACCCAAGATGTGACTTCCATATCCATTCTCCTCCAGACCTACTGTGTGGATATTGTCAATACTTTAACATCATGCCACTGAGCACTAAAGGCACAGAGTTTGGGCTGATCCCTGGAGCTGTGGTCCCCTTTATCTGAGCGTTCCGTCCCATGGCACCTAATCCAGTGTGTGTTCTGTAACCCCCACGCGTAAATTAAGATGGTGATGAACTGTCAGTTCAGATTCACTCTCGGGTGAAGCCTCAGAGTAAGATTTCCCCATCTGATTTTGCTGTATTGACTTTCTGAGAAGCAGGCCAGTCAGGCTGGAATCCCCAAGCAGATATTTACCATCTCTATGACATTGTGAGGACATGACTCTCAAGCTTTGCTTTCCACATTTATAAAATGGGATTACTAATCATCAAGTACCTATCTGATGGAGTTAGTTAGGGAATTGAGGGAAATGAAGCCTACAAAACAATTTACACAGGATCTGTACACAAGTAAGTATCCAATAAAGACAAGTCTTGTTAAAGATTTTTGTGATAGTGGTGTTGGGAGTACTATTGTTAAAATGTAAATATGATCATTTGCATTCATTATTGTTAATGTCACGTCACTGATGTGGACCCATTGCTCAAATACATTTTAAATATGGAGACTGGGATGGAGCCACCACCCAACTTAGCTGAACCACCAACCAGTGGGTTGACAAAGCCACAGGATAAATACAACATTTGCTCTGGAGTGTCAGTTATACTCAAAGATTCAGAAAGAGAAGAGCAAAGGAATTTAACTCTTAAATGAAAATATAATGTAATATTTAGGTAAACAGAAATGTGATGGGATAGGATGCCATATGCACAAGGAGTTTTCAAATAAAACACCTGACTTCAAAGCAGCAGTGTCAGACCACACTGGCCTTTGCAGCTGAGGGTGGAGGGGGGGAGCGGTAATAGCTGAAGATGCTGTCTCTATATTTCTATCATAAATTGCTTATAAATCCATCAGAAAGGAAATGAGGCTGGCTTACCCCACCATCATAGTTCTTATGACTCAGACCCCAAGGAGTTATTTCCATTTCTGAAGGCTACCAACCATCTGATTAATAATTCATTCTAGAATTTTGTCAGACTTAGTTTTCTAAGTGTCTAGCATTCCCCTTTTCCCCTCTTACAGGTAAATGAGAAAATAAGTCCCCATCACATCCCTCTGCAGTGCACCCCCTCCTCGCAGCTGCCTCCTGGAAGGCTCCTGAGCCTGGCAGCAGGGCTTTGTCTCGGTGTGTGTATGATGCGGGGTAGAGGAGGGTGCCAACACTTCCTCTCCATCTCTCTTAGGCCTGGGCTCCCATCCTCCCAAGGTGCCCTCTGCCCTGTCTAGACTCCTCACCAGCAAAGCTAAGCATAAAATGAGGCGAGTTGCTGTGCCCACCTTTCATTTGCCCTGCCTCCCCTCATCCTGTTCCCTTGTTCTGAAAGAGTTAAAATGCTTTCTGCTAGCTTACACATTTTTACAAGCTTTAGTTCATATTTCTTTTTGCATTTGTCCCTGATTATCTCACCAGAGATTTTTTTCATTAAAAAGCCATCATCAAAATTACCAGAGACACCAGGATTCAAAAATAGACTAACATTTATAGAATTTCAAAGTTCCCAAATAGCTATTATTCCATGCATTCTTCCACAGCAATCCTACGAAGTAAGTAGTACAAGTAGCCAGATTTAAATGTACATATACCTATCTAGAGAGAGATAGATACACGCAATATAAATGTGCTTAGAGGCCCACAAATTTTTATTTTGAGGGAACGTGGTAAAATTTTTTGGTCCAAAGGGTAGTAAAGAGAATTATAGAACCTAAGATTCCTGGTTCTCAACCTACTTCTCTTCCTGTTGGTCTCATCATATCCAAAAGTAAGCAGACAATTCTGTGTGCTCTCCCTAGGCAGGCAGTAGAAATACTGCAGGCATCCACTCTGCCCCCTTAGCTTGGAATTGCTTCTCGTGGCTCTGCAATCTTATTGAACCTGCATAGCTCAGTCAAGGCTTTCAAGGCTGACACAGGCAGCGTGACATCGTGCTAAGTACGGTGTGAGTGAATCAGAAGCCCTGGGTCCCCTTCCCAAACTGACCAGTCATGCCTTTATATGACTTTGAAAAGTTACTATTCAGCCCTTAGAATAGAATCCAAACATCTTCCAAGCCATCTTCCTTCCTTTTTACTCTATTTCTGCCCCACTGGCCTCTGCACTTCATAAAACTTCATGAGGGGTGGGGGGCTCCTTGGTGGTGCAAGGGATTAAGTCTCAGCACTATGATACTATCAGCAGCCACTGCAGCACGAGTTCAGTCCCCAGCCAGGGAGCTGACTCACATGGCACAACAGACCTCTCTTGTCTTGCCTGCTGCTCCCTTCAGCAGTGTATTTCAGTAGATCGCCTATTCTGCTCCCCACTCTGTCTCTCTGGTGAATCCTCTTACGCCCCCACAGGGCTGGCCTACACCCCAGCTCTTGTATGCATAAATAAATAAATCATTTGCTGACTCTCCATAATGACACCTTCTTTCTGTTAGCTCAGCACATAAGCCACTTCTTCAGAGAAACTTCTCCTGAGCACCTTGTCTAATGTGTACCCCCCAAATTCCTGAGCCTTTATCACACTGTGAGATCAACTTATTAATTGCCTGGCTTCTTCTACCCTCAAGGGCACAGACTTTGCTGTTTTCTTCACCATGGAGTCACCAGCTCCCGGCACAGTAGCTAGAACACAGGAGGCATTTGACAAATATCAGTTGAATAGAGGATAGGATACACGGATGGACAGATGGACAAACTGGGCATATTTTGTCACTGACACACATGTCTGCCTTTGCAAATGACATCAATTCCATGATGGTAGGAGCTGTCAGGATGACAAGCATGTCATAGAAATGGGTTCCTTGCAAAGATCCTGGAGAGCAGTTTTCTGGATTCATGAGCACGATGTTATAAGGAGCCAAGGTACGTAATTCAGCACACTTTAATATCCCTTGGAGAATTTATAGTGTGTTTTTCTAGTTATTAAATTATTATGTATTCACTAAAAACATACATGAATACTTGATGAAGAAAATAAATATGATTAGAATCCTGGCCACCAAGGACAGGAACTATTAATACTTAAAAAGGTCTACACACATATATGTTACATACAACCAGGATTTTCATTCGGATGCTGTTAGTGTCCCTCACCTCCCAACATACTGTAAAAATTTCCTTCTTTGGTTAAGTAGTCTATCATAATTTTGAAAGATTTCTCAGTATGATATTATTTGGATGCATTCATTATTACCAAACACTTATTTCAAATATTTTATTATTATACCTAAAACATCAAAGAACATGTTTTTTCATAAATGTTACATATTTCTAACTGCTTTCTAAATAGAAAATCCTAGCAATAAAACTGCCGGATCACAAAATGCGAAGAATTACAAGGTATTAGTGCATATTGACAACTGTCCTCTAAAGACTGCACTAATGTACCTTCATCCAAGAACAGTTCTGGTGCCCCCCACTCTAATCAACACTAAGTACAAACTTTGTTTAAATATCAGGGCATTTTTATTTTAATTCTTATTCAAGAAATCACATGCACTTTTGCCTAATGCAATAACCAAAATAGCAATTTTGAGATGCTACTAATAGATAAGAACCTAACTTTTTTTTGTTTTCATGTCTGAGTTTTATTTATTTTTATTATTCATATCTTTTACATTATTGTGTATTCCCCGTAGATTACCCACCACCAATTCACCTGTGACCCATCACCAGAGTCCCTTGCGCTCTTTTCTCCCCTGTTTTGAGCCCTTATCCTCCCAAGAACCTAACTTTTTAAGGGGTCTGAGCTGCAGTAGCCTCAGCTACCTCCTGGAGTGAAGAGGGCACAGGAGACCTCCAAAGGGAAAGTTATGGAGATCTAGGTTAAGTCCTGCGTTTCATGGGGGCTTGAACTGGAACTTCCCAGAGTCCCACAGCAGTGGCTCGACGATCCAGTCCCACCTGAGTACAACCAATTTCTATGCCATCTAAGTGGGGTTTGGTATGCCCTTCTAGAAAGGAAGCAGCCAAGAAAGTTCCTGTCTGCATTTGGTAAGACACAAACCTCTGGTAGCAAACTTATACTAAAGCGCAGGACATCAAAAAGGCAGACCAAACGTGAAAAAAGCTGCTTATCACTTTCATTCTGGGTAATTAGTCCTGTTTAGTTTATTTTTAGTGGGAAAATAGTCTTTCACTAAGTAATCAGATGTAGCCATTCTATCTAGATAAGAAATAAAGAATGATCATCCCCGAAATACCACACTGATCAGAAAACAGCTGCTTGTAGAAATTAAGGCCATCCAAGTCATCAACATGGTCACACTTTTGTTATTTGTTTAGAAAGGGAGGTTTTACCTGCAACATTGTGGTATTTATTTGCTTGCTTTTAAAGTTCAAAAAAGTCCCTATAAGCTTATGGCTTCTAAATCCTGGATCTACAGTAATTCTGCCTGTGCATCCCCCCACCCACTTTTGAATAAACATTGTACAATCTGCTAGATTTCTCTATGACTTTTTTTCATACTTGTGAATCTGTTTGGAAAGAAAAGAAAAAGGAAAGGGGAAAAGAGCCTTCTGTTTTTCATAATGTCTAATCTTTTTCCCCATTGGCATTCACCAGATGTTGCTTTGGATCGGAAGATAAATATTAAAATCTAAGCAAGAACAAAGCGAGCTGTTTACTGGGCAGATTTTTCAGATGTTCTCCTGAACACTTGAAAAGACAGGAGATGCTTTGATATGCAGACTGGCTGGAATCCACAATGGAATGGTCCCACCAACAGGAGCTGAGGGCCCCGGGGCCACATCCACAGAGTCTGCAGTGGCTAAGGGCTCTGTAAGCCCATTGGTCAGGCATGAATGGGGAAGGCAAGGGAGAAAGAGGAGACCTTACCTGATGAAGAGTCCTGAGAATGTCGGAAAGACTGACTCTGGCCAATGATTGGGTGCAGAGAGGTATCCGGAACTTTCTTCACACATGTAGAGGTAAGGCCATGATTCAGGCAGAGTGTCTGTCCCCATAGTGACAGTCAAGTCACACTGCACATAAGTGTGGCTGGAACCTTGACAGCTCTCATCCTTGTGAGTCAGGCCACACAGGAAAGCCAAGGACACTGCAGGGAATGGTCACATTAAGCCAGTAATAGCCATGGAAAGAGCAGAAGGCATCAAATTTTTACATGTGTTGTCCCTCAACCAATAGGAAAGTCAAATTATCAGTTTACTTTTTTAAAAACATATTACATATACAGAACACATACAGAAGAATGTAAGTAACATCTCTGAAAATCTGAATGACCATTTTTTTTCCTTTTTTTTTTTTATTGTTATTTATGTCTTTTACATTTTGTATTCCCCTTGGGCAGCCCACCACCAATTCACCCGTGATCCATCTCCATGGTCCCCTGT